>JAVRXN010000002.1:42546377-42711377 GCA_033556935.1 Timema podura
TGTCTAGTATTGTGTGTATGGTATACATGACTCATTATTTACTCTTCTCTCTACTAGCCACGATGCTATTTGTGAATTGAGAACTTTAGGTGAAGGAAAAAGGGTGTTATGGGGGGGGGCAAGATTCGAGGTTATGATGAGTGGGAAAGGGGGACTTGGTGGTAAATATGAGGGGGGAGGGGATTTGGTGGTAAATATGAGGGGGAGAGGGGCTTGAGAGGTAAATATTAGGGGGAGAGGGGCTTGAGGAGTAAATATTAGGGGGAGAGGGGCTTGAGGGGTAAATATGAGGGGGAGAGGGGCTTGAGGGGTAAATATGAGGGGGAGAGGGGCTTGAGAGGTAAATATGAGGAGGAGAGGGGCTTGAGGGGTAAATATGAGGGGGAGAGGGGCTTGAGGGGTAAATATGAGTGGGAAAGGGGGACTTGGTGGTAAGTATGAGGGGGAGAGGGGCTTGAGAGGTAAATATGAGGGGGAGAGGGGCTTGAGGGGTAAATTTGAGTGGGAAAGGGGGACTTGGTGGTAAATGAGGGGGAGAGGGGCTTGAGGGGTAAATATGAGGGGAAAGGGGCTTGAGGGGTAAATATGAGGGGGAGAGGGGTTTGAGGGGGTAAATATGAGGGGAGAGGGGGCCTGAGGGGTAAATATGAGGGGGAGAGGGGCCTGAGGGGTAAATATGAGGGGAGAGGGGCCTGAGGGGTAAATATGAGGGGGAAAGGGGCCTTGGGGGTAAATATGAGGTTGAAAGGCGAGCTGGGGGGGTGGAGAAGAGGAAGGAAGACTTGTGGGGGGGAGAGATGAGAGGGGATGGGAGACTTAGGGGGTGATGAGGGGAAGGGATACTTGGGGGTGAGATGAGAGGGGGGAAGGGAGACTTGGGGGTGAGATGCGAGGGGGAAGAGAGACTTGGGAGGTGAGATATGAGGGGGAAGGGAGACTTGTGGGGTGAGATGTGAGGGGGAAGGGAGACTTGTGGGGTGAGATGTGAGGGGGAAGGGAGACTTGGGGGTGAGATGAGAGGGGGGATGGGAGACTTGGAGAGATGAGAGGGGGGGATGGGAGACTTGGAGAGATGAGAGGGGGAAGGGAGACTTGTGGGGTGAGATGTGAGGGGGAAGGGAGACTTGGGGGTGAGATGAGAGGGGGGATGGGAGACTTGGAGAGATGAGAGGGGGAAGGGAGACTTGGGGGGGGAAGGGAGACTTATGGGGAAGATTAGGGGGTGGGGACTTGGGGGGATTAGATAAGGAGGAGACTTAGAGCTGAAATTGCGTGAGTGATATGCCATCGGCGAGGTTTGATTTGAGAACTTTGATTGGGAGTGTCTTTTGGGATGGGTAATCGGCTGTGCGGTGTCAAGACAAATTCGGAGGTTTTAATTCTGATTGGGACATTCTAGTCTTGAGCTTATCTGAGATTGTGTAAGCCTGATTCCGGTTAGAGTGGTAGTGATCTATTTAACTGCGCAAACATGTGAGCAAAAAATGTGTGGAGTTATTCTGTGAGTTTAGTAATCTAAGTGACTTATTTGTTTCTCTTGAAGGGATTCTTGCCCCTGTTGTAACCATGCATGTTTGTTTGGTGGTGTTTATTGGTCCAGCGTATGTCTATATTAATCTATTTAACTGTGCACATGCACATGCATAGAAAAAAAGAAGAGTTATTCTGCGAGTCTTTGCACTTTATTAAGTGACTGAACTATTTGCATATTGAAGGAACTATTGTCCCTGTTATAATTATGTTTGTTTATTCAAAGAATATTTTGATGTCTAAGTCCCACCTAGTATAAGTGAATAAATAAGAGTCATTCTTACTTCTGAGCTGCAATGAGTTCTGACCCAGTCTTGCTAAGCTCTTCACTAATGGCCTGTTTAGCTTGAATTTCTGACTGCAAACTGCTCTGAAGGTTGAGTAGCTCCATCTTATCTAGCTTTTGGCTTCGACGGTTACGCCAGTTTTTGTCCTATGGGAATACACATTATAAAACAAATTGTTAGGGATCTGTGAGTTCTTGAATTCACAAGCTCTAGCCAAGCTTTTAATAAAAACTTGGGTTAGAGCTTAATCCTTTGGTAAACAAATACATTTGGCAAGAAATGTATTAAGGGTGTGTGAAGCTTTGACTTAGCCTCGAAATAAATATCAGCTTCGATTTCGCTCCAAAAAAATTCTGGCTTCGACAATGGCGAAGCAATAAAAATATTGACAAGGAGGAAACTCAATTTATGCTCAATTATTACCTTTCTTAGGTCTTACATATGTCACAAATTTCTTTAAGGAAACCCTCTTTTCTATTTTTGAGGTAATTTGTAATATATATATACTAGCAGACCCGACAGACGTTGTCCTGCCCGAACGTTGGCTTTTCGTTTGGGTGGCATAATTGATTTCGATAATAAAACAAATACTATGTAATCATCACAATTACAAATTCACAATGAACTCCAATTAGTGAGTAACACAAATATTACAAATTCAGTGTTTGTCAAGACAACATACAAAATAAAACATATTTTCATTTTTGGCATTTCGCCCACAACTCCACAAATATCAGCTGTATCGAAAAACAAACATAACTATGAATTATTCTGAGAAGTTCAATTATTCATGAACGTTTCAGAAGGTTTTAACGGTCAATTATTAATATTATATTCATTATTATAAATATTGGGGAGTGAAATTTTGAGGTTACATGTTCTGATATGCAAAAAATCTAAAAAAAAAAATCCCCCCAAAAAATTCCCTAAAAAATAAAAAAAAATCCTACAACCCGATTGCAGCACCACCTACTGGGTCCAATTGTGAATCTAAACCACCCACGGCCTCACTCAAACACACACAAAAAATTTCATCAAAATTGATCCAGCCGTTTAGGAGTTCAGTGACATACACACGTACAGAAGAATTATATATATTAAGATATATAAAGTCTGTTCAGCGTAGGAATTGTTTTCTGAAAGGCCGTTTTCCCTACCAGAAAGCTATTATATAGTAGGATTTTGGTAGGAAAAAAGACCTTTCAGAGAGTAATTCCTACCGTGAATGGAGTGTATATATATATATATATATATATATTTGGAAGAAGTGGCAGCAGTGTAAAGTGTGAACCGTGTTCTTTTCTTTGTAAAGGTCATATTGTGTTCGTTCCCTTTTATATGTTTACTATCCATCTTTCCTGTACATTACCAATCAATATTAATACAGAAAAAATCTGAAGAAATTGAATTATAGTTTGTGATAATCAGGGCCCGGATTTTAATGACATGTCATCTTTTTTTTTTTTGGTCCATCAGAGGTACATAAACTCTGTTCATGATCCCCTGGTTGTATAAATATATATTTTATTTGTCATTTTTTGCCATTTTAGATTTTTAGGTCATTTTTCTTGCTTTTTTTGTTAAATAAGTCATTTTTAAGCATTTTTTCAGAATGAAAATTTAAAATTGTTTGAAAAGGATTTTAAAAAGGTTATAGTTATGAATTATCAGTGCTTTGATAAAACATGAATATTCAAACATCAGATATTTTACCACAGACTTGTTGACCGAATAATATAATGTATGAGTCCAAATGAACTTTGTGCCCCTTTACCTGCATGCTTAAGAAATCCACATTCCTGGTGAGACCTTCACTACACACAAGTTGGAAAGGGTTGCAGGGGGATGGGGAGCTGTCGATTTTAAAGTGGGTATTTGTATGCCATTGTTAAGTAGAACATATGATTTTAGCTGTCAAACAATTTTAAATGCATAGTTTTCATTTATAAATTGCACGTTATATTTATTCGTTTGCAATAATTTTGTGTGTATTTAAACTGCTTTAAAACAAACCATCTAAAGCGAGTCATTTGAGGCAAGTTATTACTGAATTCGGAGAGGATATTTTTTCTACAGAGAATTAAATACTTTTTTATAAAATATGTGACAGGAAAGTGGCTGGCATCAGATTAAAGATTTAATCACTCAACCACTCAACAGGATATGTCGCAACAAACATTTCCAGGTTATCCATAATACCGTTAAAAGAAAACCTCTGAATTATTACTTGCACAAAATGCATTCACAAATCAAGAAAAATCCTCAACATTTTAGAAAGAGGTATGACATTCTGGTATCTGCGAATATTCCTCTGTGGAAACTGAGCAATGTTAAACTAAAGTATTTCCTGAGACTGTATAAGGGTCATTCTACTCCAGCCGAGTCCACACCGAGGAAAAACTGGAAATGGACAGATCAGGAGAGATATTTTTGCTTGCGTGTATGATGTAAATCCTAACGCTTGTAATAAATACATCATATTATGGAATTACAATCAAATCTTTTAGGTCATTTTTTGCAAATTTAAAGTCATTATTTAGAGTTTCTAGTGTTATTTTATAGGTAATTTTTTGACAATTTTAAGGTCATCAAAATCCAGGCCCTGGTGAAAATACTTTGAGTTATCAAAATGAAACAACATATTACAAAATATTGTACAATAAAAGATTTTCCAAGTGATTGTAGTGCCTAAAGCTATATAAATAGTTACGCCATATTTTTTCAAGCAGAAAATAAAAAACTAAAAATATTTGAACTTTGATTTGGCTTCAAGAATATTCCGTGTATTCAATTTGTAATAACTTCGAATTGAAAAAGTAGACTTCACACACCCCCTACAGTGTAAAGAAATGAGTTATACATAGTGATGCACAATACAAAGTAAATATTATGTAAACTTAATAAATAAAGTGCATTAACAGGATGTCCAGTCAAACTATATTTTTAAATTCCCTTACTTTTATTGGTTTAACAGAATAGGTTTTTTTTTCTTTGAACAACTATATAAAGGTATTAAGAATACTAAGACCGTGATTTTATTAAGATTGAAACATAATGAAAACTACTTTTAGATAAACAGAAATTGTGTCAGTCTATTGAGGGGTTAAAGGATTTCAGCCAAAAGCAATGGACTATTGGGTAGTACGATATTAATTAGATTTCAGTGAGATTATATTGATCCATTTAAGATCACCTTACACATGGTGGAGACAGAAATTCATTTATCAAATTCCTTGACTTTTCCAAGTTTTTTTATAGCGAGGAACCCCAAAGCTAAGACATTTTGATGGCGTCGAAGACATTAAAAGTGTGCAATAGTAAGTATTTTTACTATTTTGGAGCACAATATTTAACGTTTACATGAAAATTACCCCAACCTATACACCGTTTATGGCTTCTTTGGTGCTGTTAGCAGATGCTATCAGTAATGCCAACATTATGTGAAAGTCACTGTTGTCAACATATTTAGAAATAATTATTATTTGCTAAGTATTAATATTATTATCACTAAAAAATATTATTAATCACTTTTAACAAAACTTCCCTAAGGGTCACAGTAAAATTGTATTTTCCACAATAAAATTAAAGAAAAAGTAGTCCAATAAATACATTTTAGTTTTTATTTTATTTTTTTGTGGCAACTACAGGTTAAATAGTGTGTGAAATTATACATTTAATGGTATTATATTAGGTTATTTATATTTTTATAGCTGGCTTCTTATATCTTTAAAATAAATAAATGGTTTGTGATAGTAAAGAAAAAAAGACATACAAAATGTTTGTGAAATAATATAAAGTTTAAATTTTGTAAACCCGAGTATTAATACCAGTCGCCATTCACTCACCAACAAGGTCGCCTATCATTTCAGTGTGCCATATTTATTTTTGAAAGTAAGGCTGCTCTTGCTTTTTATGGTTAGTTTTTTATTAAACAAGCAAATGCTACTTTCAAAAGAAAACAAACAACCAATGGATATTCTTAAAACAAAAATCTAACAATTTTAAACTATATTTTAACAGTAAACTATTGCATAAACATTATTAATAAAACCACTTGCGTGTGTCCACAATATGAAGTGAACAAAATATTTTATTGTTGAGTATTTAGGCAAATCTGAGTTACTGTTAATAATTTAATCACAAATTTTAATAATACTGTGTCTTTTTGGAATAGTAATTCGGCTACTTAGTAATCCTTGTGTTCTTTTATGAATATTAGTTCGGTGTGTGTGTGTTTTATCCTCGGAAAATAAATTGTTTTTTTAGTAATATTTAAATAATTATCCATTAACATAATATTGAAGCATGTGATAAAAAAAAAGAGCTAGGGTTTCTCAGTGGTCAATATACATTTATTGAAATTCAAGTCTGTGTATCAAGACCATAAAATATATCTTTTAACCCCAAGATTGTGTTGTGTTGACCACTAGGCTAAACCTGGAGTTTTAGGATTTTTATAGTATTTGAAGAAACTCTGAAGTGCAGTTATTATAACAAGAAAATGGATCAAGTTGAAACTCCTGGCAAAATCAAAAAGAAACAATCGATGCTTGGAGCATCTGTAAGAAGCTCTTGATGATTTTACAAGAGGTTATGTTTGTCAGGTCATCTAGAGAATGTATCATGAAGGTCAGTGCAAATGTTTAGGTCAATCTGTATTGTTTTACCCCTGTTGGTTCTTGAAAGGTTAGGTTGATAGTTTGCGATAGTTTATATTAAAAAAGGATAACTGCTTTATAATCTACATATAAATAAAGCTGACCTTTCATGCATAAATAAATTAACCAAACAAACAATATGATGGAGCAAAGGTTAAAAACATATATTTGTCAATATTTTCCCCTATTTTTTTTAAACTGTGTAAATTAAAAAAAAAGTTTCAAATCATCCTGATGTCGCTAAGTTAGGATTTTACGTGTCCTTGTGAGTAGAATGACAATGTAAAACCATTCATTATTAGATATTTTATCCAAAAAAAACTCATAAGTGTACACATTTAAGCACTCCCTCCCCTGTTGTTGGCAGGCTACTTTCTAATCCAATCCTTATCAAGGGGTAGGCTACAGTAAATTACTTAACCCTAGAAATTTTAACATTATTTGATGACTATTTATTTGTGACTGATTAATATTGATTAATTATAAAAATTAATAATTAGGGACATGCAAAATTCGCATTTAAGATCAAACGAATGTTTGCACACATTCTACTGTTTTCACAAAAATACAAATTTAAGCCTTTTTTCTAAATAAACACAATTTCTTTGTAATTTAGCAAATACCACATCATGAAATATAATTTTCAACGCGGTAGCACTGCTGATATACCAGGCCTGCCGTTTATATGAATAATATCAGTTTTTACTCATTTTATAGGTATAAAATGGAACACAAGAAAAATGAGTGTTTTCAGGATATTTAAGGGTTTTTTTTATCTGAGGCTAGCCTTAAAAATCACAACTCCTACTTTTACACATTATGATACCTAAATTTCGATAGATCGATTCTTTGTTTACAGCCTTTAAAATATTTCATGATAGGTCCAAACAAAGATAATATATATATAGACCTTGCTACATGCAGAAATGTTTGGCAAAATTATATCTTCTTAATTTTTATTTCCTTCTCCTTATTTGATAGTAGTTTAGTCTTCTATGAAGACATGTTTTGGTGTTGTTATTGTTTGGTCTAAACTTAAGTTGATAGTCGATTATTTCGATAATGCTATTTGTAAGACTCGAAGGTGATATTGATATATTGAGATGTATATTACTAAGCGTGAAATGTTTTGTGTGTATTAATATTTGATTTTTCTCCAAATATGTTAATAAATAGTTAAATACACAACATTAACAAAAAATTTAGATAGTTTTATCCTATTTTTTTTAACAAATATTAATTTGACTTGTATTTACGTAAATAATAACATCGCTTTCAGCATATAATATCATCGCTTTTTGAGAAAAATAACACCACTTTTCCCCTAAAAATAACCTCACCTTATGCAAGTCTCTATTAATAATTAATTAATACTAGGCCTAGTAATCAAGGTCAACTATAAATATAAACTAAAAAATAAATAAACTGTAATATATGTTTCTTGTATAGACCTAAGTTTAGACTTTCAAAAGTGACAGCTGCTAAACGTATGTTTTTGCAGATCATATGGTTTGGCGTAGGGATACATAATTTGGTCTGGTAACTCTTATACTAGCCGTCAGGCAGCACCAAAGAAGACAAACATAGTCTATAGCTTAATAACCCAACCTTTCAGGCATCAATAAATAAAAATTTCAGTGACGTTGTTAAAATAAACTAATTTATTTTTTGAAATAATAAGTTTATTAGAAGGAATGTATTAGGACCAAGCTAATCTTAATAGAAGTTCAAAATTTACTAATTTTTTTTGTTCAGAATTAAATTAGATTAAATATTAATAAAGTAATGTTTAACATCTTAAGTTTTAAAAAATAATCAAATTTTTAGTTGAAATTTATTTTAAATTATCTTCCAGCCTTTATACTGCATACTGCAGAACCAACATAATTATATGACAAACTCAACAACCAGCCCTCAGACCAGTAATTTAACACTTAACTGAATGAATAAGATTTTTATTCATTTTTTCAAAAGTTCAATGAAAATTTGGATTCGTAAAATAGTGGAATCAACCCAACTATAATAGTTATGGAACTTTTTTTTTACAATTTAAAACATTTTTTTAAATAATCAAACTTTCATCCAACTTCACTTCAGGTTGAAAATGTGGACTTCACACACCCCTAAATATAACATATGACTCTCGACCAAATTTTTCACTTGAAGAGAAATATAAACAATAATTTATTTCCATTAAATGTTAGATAAACTATTTTCATATAACCTTTAAATTTTCCAAATTATATATTTTTTCTTTACTTTAAAATGAATCGATTAATAAAATGGACAAGATGTTGGCACATTTATTCATGGCTAGGATATGCTGATATTGTGAAAATGATTATTGATTTTTGAATTCCAACCATCTTTCCCAATATAAATTAGTCAATGATGTATGTTAATATCAATAATCATGGTTGTAGTAATATTTATGTTATAGCACTGCAATCTAGCAATCATATTTTTTTTTTAAACTTTAAAAATCAAAATAGATGCTTACTGTAAAGTTTTTTTGTGTAAACAATAATTATTAAATAATTGTGTTTAAAAACGATGACTCCTTTAAACTTAAAACAATTTTTTTTAAAGGGATTTATCTCATGCTTCATGAAAACATAATATGCGAAAAAGAGGGTGTCCTTAACTTCTTACATCCATTACTGTTATGCTTATGGCCTGGGTCAGTTTTTTATTCAAGACATATATTTTCCACTACAGACTGGCTAGGCCTGTCATAGAGTCATGTGCCTTATAATCTAACTCAAGTCTAGGAAAGACACAACATACAGTCCCCAACCGTTAATTTATCAATGTGAAAGGGTAAAAAACCATATTTTCACCAATGATACATTTTCGGCCATACAGGGAATCGAACCCAGGACCCTTAGCTCAGTAGGCAAACACACTACCGACTGAGCTTAGGTGTCAGACTCCTTAACTATTATTTATTATGTATTTTATTTGTGTTTCTATCACCTTTCCTGTACCTTCTTACAAATACAATAACATTACCTCAAAAAGTGAAAAGAGGTTCATCTTAAAGAGATGGATTATTTACAATAATTAAGAGTTAGTAAAACAATTCATTGATAAAAAAACCACTCAAAATACAAATAGATTTGAGCACTTACAGACTGTGGCGCGTTGGTCACCCCAGAATGTTTGAGGAACTCTAATTCCTCTGTCATCTTAGTGGCCAGAGCCTGGAGGTAGCCTCTAGCGTCCTTCTCGTCGCTAACCCTGAAACAATTTACTCTGTGAACTTTATTCCAGAACATGGCTTTGATTGCAAAAGTAATCTCAACAATGATTTGACATAGATTAATAGTAAATGAAATATAATTCATTATACTCGCTATTTTATAAACAATTTAAGAGAAATGGATGTAATAATAATTTTCCCTGTAGCGCAACAGTTTGCAAAAGCACTGTGAAAACATTATAGTACTATTTGGTTAAGTAGTGCTGCAATAATAAAATAAGGCCTGAAATAAATGGTATGAAATAAGGTACCTAAAGTAGGGGTATGCAGAACTTTAAATCGTCGACCTGGCTTCGAAAGAAATTAATATCAGCTTTGCATTTGCTCCGAAAAAAACTTCAGTTCCAACAATTAGAAAGATCTCCTAATAAAATAGTTACAGCTAAAAAAAACCTCAATTTATGGTCAATTATTGCCATTGTTAGTTGTTAAATAAATTTAAAATCAATATGCATATGGAAAAAATCTCACTTAATTGAATTATAAGTTGTGATAATAACTTGATTTAAGAATAAAACAATTTTAATAAAAATAAATAGTGCAATAAAACATTTTCCTACTAATTTTAGTGCATAATGTTTATAAATGGCCACAATAAAATATTATTTCCAAGCATAAAACAACAAAAAATATTCCAACTTGTATTCAGCTTTGAAAATATTTCATATATTGGACTAGACTTTGCTTCACATTGAAAAAATTGACATGGCATTCCCCTTGCCCTAAGTATGTTTAGATATATATTATTTTAGAGGTGTAGTAAGTTCATTTTATCAATTCAAAGCTGAACTCAAATCGAATATATGAAAAATTCTCAAAGCCTAACAAAGTTTGCTTTTTTGTTAGTTGTTTTATGATTGAAAAAATTTATGTTGTGGTTATTTATGCATAACTCTATGCTCTATGATTATTTGAAATTGTTTTATTGCACAATTGTTTGTAATATTTCGTTTTAATAGGATTAATTAAGTTATTATCACAACTTACAAGTCCATTAATTAAGTTTTTTCCATATAAATATTAATTTATAATGTGTACAACAACAAATAATGGGATTAATTGACCATAAATTGAAACTACCTCAGCTCCTAAAAAAGACACACTAGTTCAGTCAACAATTCAAAGTGCCTTTCAGAAAGGTTTGATCATGCAGCCTAACAACCCAGTAGTACACAAAATTACAAAGCAAATTGCAAAAATGTTGGCAATGAGCCTCTTTCCATACGAGTTTGTGGAGGAAGGCGGCTTTGTCAACTTAATGAAACATGTAGTGCCAAACAACAAAGTTCCTTGCCACACCACATTTTCGCGAAACTATGTGCCAGCACTATATGATGAGACAAAAAAAATATTTAAATGTCAACTTATTAATGATTTACCCCAACTTTTTGCTTTGTCGCTGCCTCAGATGGATGGACTTCACGTGCACACGACAGTTACTTAAGTCTGATGTGTCATTATTTAAAACCAAACTTTGAGTACAAGTTATTTACAATAAACACTGTACTACTTAATGAATCACACACAGCTGCGAACATCAGAGCTACACTGCAAGAAGCTGTGTGTGAACGGGGCATTGCTTTAAATGAAGATACACTTCCAATATATTGTGTCAGCATTAATGCTTCAAATTTTCGTTCAGCAGTTAATTCCCTGTTTATTTCCATTCCATATTTTGCCCATTCCCTGCAATTAGCTATCCATGATGCCAAAGCAGAACGTCCCGGGGTTTGTACGCTTTTGACAAAGGCAAAAGCAATTGTGGGACATTACAGTCATAGTCCATCCGCAAGAAAAAGATTACATTCTGTAATGGAAGAGATGGGACTACCAGTACTCGAGTTGATTCAGTTTGTGGATACAAGTTGGTCCAGTGAGTATAACATGCTTTCTCGACTACATGCTGTTAGGAAAGCTGTTGGAGCTGAACTTGCCAACTCAGAAAATAACATCGAGGTCCTGACTGCAGTTGAATGGAAGCAAGCGACAGGCATTGTAGAGGCTCTTGGGCCACTAGCTGAAGCCACCAAGGAAATCAGTGGGGACAGTTATCCAACCTCTTCAATGGTTATAGCCATCCTTCATTGCCTCAAATCCCGTCTAAATGTTTTTATCACCAGCAAGAAGGATGGTGTAATGTTCACAAGAAGTTTAGATAAGGCTCTGAAATCTCACTTCAGTTTCTACTATTCAGATCCGATTTTCTGCCCATCCATGCTATGTGACCCAAGATTTAGAGGTGTCTTGATTGATGATATGGTGGCAGTAAACATGCTAGCAAATGAAGTTAAGAACTTGAGTGACAAGTCATCTTTAGAGTCTAATGTAAGAGATGAACAACCCTCGTGCTCCTCTTCTAGTTCTGGACTATGGTCAAGTTTTGATTCCATACCAAATACCACCCAACCAGCAAGAGACAACAATAGTGAAGTGAAGGATTACCTAAATGAACCACGAGTGCCTAGATTAACAAACCCCTATATCTGGTGGAGGGAAGAGGGTTCTCGAAAATACCCTAATGTATCCAAGGTAGCCCTCAAATACCTGGGAATACCTGCTACAAGTGTGTGTAGTGAAAGGGTCTCTAGTTCAGGAAACATTGTAACTGCCAGACAAGAATCGTTGACTCCTATTCATGTCGAGGAATTAACATTCCTTCAAAATAACTTGAAGAAAAAGTAACACTTCTAACTGCCTGTGTAAATATTTTCTTACAATGTTTGTTTTTATTTCAACTTATAAAAACGGTTTGATTTTGCTATAATTTATTCTAATATGCATTAAAAAAAAGTTATAACATAGCCTGCCCTGAAGTGAATATTTTTCAAAGTTTGATTGCAAATCAAATGTAGGATAATATCGTTGCATAATGTCACAGGCCTGTATAAATATCTTCTTAGCATATAATTTAACCTAATATATTTTGTTTTATAAAATCTAATCGTCTATTTACGTGCCCAAGTGAATTTAGTAGGCCTACATAATTTTTTTAAAAAGGTTTAATGTCTTATTGTGTATTATTACATAATTAGGCTATATTGTAATGTTTTAATAAAGTTAGATAAAATGTATCAATTTAATAGCATAATAAAATATGTTATGGCTAAACACATCTAATTTTTTTTAGAAAAATAAATTGTTTTCAGAGCTATTATTAGTTGTTTAAATTTTATTCAAACTTCGATTTGACTTGAAAGAATATTCTCAAATATTCGTTTCGAACTGAAAAAACTGGCTTCACACACCCCTAAAATAAAGGTTTATATAATCAATGTATTCCTGCATTTTTCCCCCCCTTGTCAAGTACAAGACAAAACAGCAGACTTATGCTATGATTAAAGAGATAGCAGCATAAAATTAGTTTAATTATTTATCCAATGTCTGCCCGAAGAGGTGTTTGTAGAAAATAGCGACCAAGTATAATTTTTATATTATAAATTTATCAAGACACGGCTAAGTTCCTCAAGAAAATAAATTTAGATTCTAGTACAATCTTGTCTTGTGAGGAATCACTCTTTCTCAGCAAATTGCGCGTTCTTAATTAATTTTAAAAGCCAACTTTATATGAGCATAATGTTTTTCCCTATCTTTTTAACCTTGTAGCAATGTAAATGTGCCAAAGATTCAACCTTATTTATGGCCTGCACTCTTACAAGTTAGTGTAGCAAAATACTTGAAATAGGGCTGATTTAACAAGTGTAGATAATACCATTGAATTATCTCGCTGATCTGTGCCTCCCACTGGGCAATGGCTTCTTTTTTATTCCTGAGTTCTTCATATTCATCTTCTAGCTGCCTACGCTCGTTTTGGATACGACTAACACTTTCTGTAAGCTGAAGAAAGAAATAACATAAAATATATATTAGGTAATAATAGAAGCAAAAAGAAAATTGTTGTAAGCTAGTAGATAAGACAATCAATCAAACTTACATAATCATAACTCCAATTCCATTAAACAGAGCTTGCATTGAAAATTTATTCTATTTTATGTCAAAGCCTAAGCTAACATTCCTTTTCTTATTTAACACTGTTTCCAAACTGTTTTCATACCTTTATGTGTCATCAGGCTATTATTTGGTTATATAATTACAAGTAACAAATACTTAGATATTTAAAATCAACAAACACACTATCGTTTATAGTTAAGATCCATTATTATATTTGTTTTAGAAAAATAGTCTTTTTATAAAAAAAAAATTATCACGTTAAGATGGAGAAAAACTAACCGCATCAAGGTCCATCATGAGCTGTTTCTTGTCCTCCAGCATCATCATCTTTTCTCGCTCATGCCGCCTCTTAAGCTCGGCTATCGTCTCCTCGCTGTTGGTAATGTCTTCCAGACGATCTGCGTCCAGTTTGTCTCTCACTAGTTGCACCTGCATCCCCAAGACATAGCTTCATTAAAAGGTGAACATTTCAAACAATTAACATTCATAATATGGCATTAAATAAAGCTTGAACCAGTTTTATTTAGCTCAACATCTAGAGTATGTTTTTCAAAAACACAGTGGTTCTTGTTCTATTTTAACAAGTTACGTAGTGATGCTCACTTCTCGCTCAAGCACCTGCCGCCTAGCTTCCGAGTCCTGTAGTTGGTCCCTGAGCCCGGCACACTCCATATTGTATCTGGACTGTTGTTGAGTGATGCTCTCCGAGTATTGTAACTCTAACCTCTCCACCTCCCCCTTGAGCCGTGAGATCTCCTGGGCTGCATGCGAGTGAGACTGGTTGGCCGCTGCAGCGTCCGCACCTACTGCCAGGCTCCTTTGCCTCATGCGTTCTGCCTCCTCCTCCATCTTAGAAAATAACAATGCTATTTAGTACAATCAGGTTAACAGTATCAGCACTTAAAAGTTCAGGGATAAGAGAACAAGAATTCAACAACTGAAAGTATTCAGTCTTAATTCGTAGAGTAGATTCCCTGGTTGAAGCACCAACATTTAAGTAAAATACACTTATAAAAATTATCTGGAATGGAGCACTACGTTATATCATGGTTTAAATTAGGAGGGATAACAAGCACATTTACCTCAGTGGTAATGAAGTATAAATGGTTATGATTAAACACTAAAAATGTGTTTGTTTTTCTTAAGTGTTTTATCGTAACAATTTCTTCTCCACTATTATTCAAGTAGATTTGCTGGCTTTTCGTACTAATTCAAACCATGACTTACCATAGTTACTAACTTCCATGGCTTTGTGAGGGTGAAATATTTAAACACTATCAACATTTGATATGCTGGAATTGCGGTTTTTTTAATGTTATCTGAAAATGAACAAAAAAAAAAAATTGTGTGTGAAGCTTCAAAAATTTGAAATCGAAGGTAAAATCTCCTTCGGCTTCGACTTCTACAATAACCTTCGCAACTTTGAAAAATTTCGAAGGAAGGATAAAACTTCGATAAATTATCAAACAATTTAATTGTATCTTACTAAATATTACATTTTTCAATATTTGATAATTTTAAAACCGTTACTAAACAGAATTTTAACACCAACTAGTAATTTAACTGCCATTACGTACGCACAGATCAAAAGCGGGTAAGTAAATGTAAATATATTATATTCACTATCGCCAATATAATTTTGAAAAATATAAAAATACCTATAAAGAAATAACACCATGGTCATTGGTATGAAGCAGAGAAAGCGCTTTAGTTGTGCTATCATCCCAGCTCGCGTCTAATGTTTGGTCCTTAAGATTCTATTTCTTTAAAATTATTTGTGACAAATTTACAAGTGCATTTTGACACAGAAGTTTTTCGTAGCTTCTTCTTATTTTCTTTACTATTCAAAATGGCTGATACGGAAAGTGGGAAACCAAAACTGAATTTAATTTATAATTATTAATAGAGAAATGCAGATAAAAAGACATGCATATGTAAAGTTTGCAAAATAATATTATAAACTCCATGATGTAAGTAAAAATTAAAAATTTATTGATAATTTACTAAGCTTTTAAGTAAGCCTGTGTGCATTAATTATTATTATAGCCCTTAGGTAACAAATAAGGAAATTTTCCTGGTCCTTGTTACTGACAAGATCTAGAAAAATAATTAATTTAAAAATTAAAAGTAGCATTACATTACAACTACAAAAATCCTAGGTAACTTCGACTTTGACTTCTTTTTGCAAATTTCAAGATTCACTCTGTCTTCACTTCACATTTAAAAATGGTCTTGGCACACCCATAAAAAAATGTAACAAGGGAAAATCATGATGGGAGACACAAAGGCCAAGGAAAATAAATATTGCGCCATTTTACTTTATCTTCTGACAATGAGTATATCAATTTAAGTGGAAAACCATATTTTTTCTTTTGTGAATTTTCTCAAGATAGAGGAAACCATGCAAAATAATATTTCCAGTATTTCCAAAATGAGACTTACGAGTATGTCCAGTGAAATGTGTTTTGTTGTTGTCCCTTCTAGTTTTATACAAAGAGAAACTAAAACTAATGGAAAGCGAGATCCAAGTTTTATCACACCTGTCGACAATACTCCTCGCTTCGCTCCCTGAGTTTCCTCTCCTTGATAGTCTCGTTAATAGCCTCTTCGACACGTGCCTCCAGCTCACGCCGCAGTTTCTCCGCCTTCCGTATATCATGCCTCAGGCTGTCTACCTTTTGCATGGCAACTTCCAGTTCCTCTTCCTTATCACGCACCTGGCGGGAAAGCTTCTGCTTTTGTTGCCGCAGCTCTGACAGTCTAGTAGTGCCGGGGAAATATTTGTTAGTATAGTTAGTCAGCTAGTTGGTAAAAACTTATCTATGGTAGATACTCTCATAACAATTACCTTTGATTTATACAACATCGATATAGTGAGACACAAACAGTGTGTGTCTGCCCCTGTGTTTGGTCATGAATTTAACTTTCTTCTGTTAAGCCAAGCCCACTTTTAAAACACAAGAGAGTTGATCTCCATCAAAATCATTCAATTTGTTTAAGAATGTCTGGTTGTGATTTAATAAACAATGAGAGGAGGATAAAAGGGACAGAGCCTAAACACTTTTTATTAGCACTGTGTCTTTCTACCGGTTTGGGTTATATACATTTGTGCCAATTATGATGTGCTATGGATAGAGAAGGTTGAATTTAGAGGACATGTACTCACATTTGTGTGGATGAAGAGTGGGGAATAATTAAGGAGAAACAACCCTCTGTATACCCAACCAAGATTCGGATTACAATCTCCCCGTCATCGGTTGTCCAGTCTATTGCATTGCAAGAGTGGCTCCTTAGACAGTTCGACTACTGGAGTGGGTCCTACACACTTAACGTAAAGAGTAGGCACAAAGGAAGTTTTACTTAAATGTAAGATTTATATTAAATTGACCCTCAGGTTAAAAAATGAACTTAATACTTTATATTACTTCATGCAATCATTATCATCATTAACTGCTTCCAGCCTATGGCCATGTCTGTTCAGTAAAATGCCTCCACCTTCCTTCTTCATCTGATCCTCCCATCTTTTTTCTTATATACTTTATCACCTTCATTCTCCTTGGGATTCTTTTCCATTCTAATTACATGAGCATACAATCTCACCCTTGATTCCTCTACTATCGTGTGTACTCCCTGTACCCCAAATATTGCCAAGACAACTTCATTCTTAATAGAAATGGGTCCTCAAATCCTTGAAACTTTCAGGATTTTTAAAATTAAAGAAAATTTCAAATTTGAGACACAAATTCTTTAAAAAATAATATGTTTTCAATTTTTCAAGTGAAATTTGTTTTAGAGCTCTAATAGTGCTTATTGGTGTTTCAGAACCAACCATAATCATAGGATGAACTTAACAACCAGACCTCAGACCAGTAGTTTAACACCTAACCAAATGTATGAATGTTTTAATGATTGGATTACAAGAAATAATGTTAACATTTAGTTACTATTTGTATTTTATATTATTTTGCTATATTTATATTTCCCCTTATTCTCATAATTATTCCAAGCTTCAGATTCGAAAATAAATTGGAGATTCGATTAGTAAAATAGTAGGGATGGATGGGAATGACTTTTTTATTTCAGGACAGGAACGGGACAGGGAGTTAGTCAAAATATCGGGATTTGGGACGAGAATGGGAACTTTTAAAATTACCCTTTATAATATTCTTAGATTTAAAATATATTGATTTCTAAACTAAAATGATAAGTAAGACTTGTTAAAGTTATAATATTATTAAAACCCGCTACAGTGGCTGCATGGTTTAAGGCACCACTCTTGCAATAGACTAGTATATCGATGACAGGGATATTTAGTTTGAATTTGGCCAGGTGTATTAAGGGTGGTTTTCCCTAAGTGGTTTCTTACTCTATCCACGCAAATGCAGGTACACCTTTAAATTCAATCTTCCTCATTCCTAACACACTAGAGTAATTAGTACATAGGTGTATAATCAGAGCGAGTAATAAGACCCACTGCTAAACAAAATTTGCTAAAGATAAAAAAAACTATAAAAAAATAACATAACTAAATGAATAGAAGTGTGTGCAAATAACATATTTTTTTATCAAATCAAATAACATATTTTTTTATCAAATCAAATAACAAAATTTTGAATTAATATCAAATAATACCATTAATAAAATAGTTAATTCTATTATATTTTTGATGGAAATTATGTTTATTAGTTAATTTATTTTAAAAATGTTTTATATTTAATTATTTACACAAGGAAAACAATACTACAAAACATAATGTTTGGAACCTCTTCAATTTGCTCTAAGCCTGGAATTGCAAAATATTATCTAGGTTTGAAACCTCTTAAAAGTTACTTTTCTTAAATGTTCTCTCTAGCATTGACACCCCTTATATTCTACTCCCTGTCTGGCTCTTCAACAACAGACATAGTGAACCCTAATAAATGGTTGACCTTGGCAAGCTACTTCCTTTCCCCCTTCCTCTCTTTTTAGCACCCCAAAAGCTAGAAGAATATATCTGTCCTCTAAATCTTTGAGGATCTTTCACTTGCTGAACTTAACAAATCACTGTTGATAGACAGAGCACAATAAGTCATGCACCTCCCAGCTTGTCTCTCTATAAGGTGGTAAAATAACCTGCTCCCCATCTCAGCCACTAAGTTTGCTAAGTAACAAAGAAGAAGACTGTCTACCAAAGAGATTAACAGTGAAGAGTCAGGAGTAACTCCTAGAACATGAGCGCTACGTGCCCTTTGTTTTGTTCCTTAGAGCATTATGTTTTGTTTCCCATCCCAAAACTTTTTGGGGAAAGGGTCAATCCCACCCGACCAACGGGAATAGATAAATTCCTGTGGGTTGGGATCCCGTCCACCCCTATAAAATAGTGGATTTGACCCAACTCTAATTCTTAATACTATTTCTCCTCGACACAGCTAAGTTTCTCCTCAAAAACTTAATTTTCATGGCCTCCCCTTTCCTGGTATCAATGTTCATGTTTCTGCTGCATGTGTGACTATGGGTACAAAGTATGTCCTATAGAGCATTTCTCTTCTCCATAGCAGGTCTCCTACACACCTATAGAACAACTCCCCTTGATACATTCTTCTTATTAGATCTTCTATACTCCTACCCTTAGCCACATTCACACTTCCCAGATACTTTACTATCTGTACATTTCTCAGTGGTACTCTATTCAACTTTATACATTTACTAAACCTTATTCTCTTCCTTGTCATTACCATCACTTCACACTTTGTCATATTATATTTCATCTCACACTTTTTTATTTACCCATTTCATGCTTACTTAATCTTCCCCCCATACGAGGATCATTTTCATTAAAAAGAGTAATGGTGAAAGAAAGTCTGTATGGATAAAAAGAATTTCGGCTCAAAATTGTATGAAAAATTAACTCAAATTTAAGTTCTCTCATGCTTTTAATTGAAAAGTGATGGCTACAATTCTTATTTTTGAATTTTAAATGTTTGCCTTTTGATCACAATATGAGTTGTCACCATAGCAACACATCTAACCAATATTTTACTTTTATTTACCAGTGGTCTTTGGTTGAGGGAAATCAATTTTCTGCACTAACCATTTTTATTGGTTTTAAGAATCTTAAGAAGAAAATTGAAATAATCCAGTGGGTACTATTTTTCCTAAACATTTCGGGCAAAAAAAGGGGCAAATAATTATGAAGTCTCCAACTAAATAAAAATGCATATAGTTTTGATCTCATTAATTGTAATTAAAATCAACATTATAAAAGGCCAAAGTTTCACAAAAGATTCAATTTTATTTTAATTTGCATAAGTATAAGACATTAAAAAAATACTACAATAGACTTCAAAAAAGTTTTAACAATCATCTTAATGTGCTAAGTAAAAGTTTGTAAAAACATGTATTGCTATATTTCGATGTCTTTAACCACTGCCAATTTCAAATACATAACTTCATTCCATCAGCTGCCATATATGAACTAGAAATAATTCATGTCATTTCATGTGAAATCAACACGCCCTCCAAACATGCACTTTTTAATATTTTTGAAACTTGGTAGAGTTATTGGGCATGATGCATATTTGACATATTGTAATTTTCTAGTTCAAAGCGTTCTAGAACTATAGCTCTTTATAATTTAGGAAAAATGTTGAGTTTTACATTCAAGTGCAAGTATCGAAATATTAATATTTGGGGTCCTAATTTAGATCCAGTGATCAGTTTTAAATGTAAGAAAGTAAGTGGTCACAAATCACAGATACCACAGTTAGCTTAATATTTTAAATGAATAGCCTACAAACGGCCTACATGAAACCGAATAACATGAGAAAGCATAAGTTTGTATAATTAATATGAACATGACTAACAAAGCTTTCATGAACAATGTAGTTTGTACAAACATCAGCATCCACTCTCGAGTCGCTGATAGCTCATTAGGTAGCTGATGATGTTCAAACGTCCATCACAGACTCTGCCTTAAACCAGAAGAATGACCCTAATCACGGGACGAATCTTGGATAGCTCAGTGGCAGAACATAACGCACTAAGCACAGGTTAGATTCCCATGTCTAATGTCATTTTTCAAAATTTACAAATCAAGAATATTAGGATAAAATGATAATTTTTTATAATTTTTACATTTACAGTTTTTGAAAATGTTCAAATTCTACTTTTATGACCCCCAAGATCACCAAATAATAATATATATATATATATGTTTAAAGTGTGAATAAAGAGCTTGAAAATTTAATCGTCGTATCTTAATTAGGACTCCAATAATTCAATACTTGCAATAATTGAATGAAAATTCAACATTTTTGATATATTTTAAATGTATATAACTCCAGAACCATTTGATAGAGAAATCTATAATTTGTCAAATGTTCATAACCATGCCAAATTGCAAAATTAAAAAAAAAAAAATTTAAAAAAAAATGCACAGTTGAGAAATGTAAAGTACTTCATCGGTTGATTTCACATAAAATGGCTTCCTTATATTAAAGCATATACATTCTAATATCTAAACCAAGTTATTATAAACCCACCTGTCTGTTACTTCAGTGTACTCAGTCATTGCCAACTTACGTTGACTTAAGGCATCTTTTAGTTCCTTCTCTTGGAGCTTTAGTTTTTCATGAACATCTGACTTATCCTAAGATAAAAAAAAAGTGGTCAGAGATAATTTATTAAAATAACATTGTTTAATTTTATGACATAAGGTAGCCTAATGGCTTGAATTAAATATTATATTATAATAAACTTTCTTCCATAGTTAATAAACATACATATTTAAAGGGTGTGCTTCTGGGTATTGTTTATATGCCTCACGTTTGAGCTGTCATCTCTAGCTTTCTGCCGTGTGTGGCTTGTATACCTTTCATACATCTGGGCGGATTTTAAAGGGATTCTCTTCTTAGCTTTATTGTTATTAGAATGGGTGGGTGGGTGAGTGAGTGAGTGAGTGAGTGAGTGAGTGAGTGAGTGAGTGAGTGACTAACACAATTATAATATCATTATTAAAGTTTACAATTCTACATTTTTAACAGTGATCCAACACATCCGTACAGTTTTGACAAATTCCAAGCGACCTGACGAGCCACGCCGAGAATCTGCGTGCCTTGTCTAGTAGTCAATGTTTCTACATTTGTGGGCCAAAAACTGGCTTCATTTCTATTCATCAACCAACAAGTAATTATTTAAACGCGAGAAACAATAAAAGGGGTGGAGTCCACACTCACTTCGCGAGGCAGGTGTTCAACACGGAAATGAAATCTAACTATAAACAAATTCAAATATATTAATTCTGGGTCTACTTTGAAAGATGAATAAAAATATGAAACAAAGCATTTAGAATATTATTTACATTAAAAGATTAATTCTAAATAATAAAAGAAATGGGGAAATTTACATCATTTCAAAATAGTCTCTTAACATTAATTATGGAGATAGTTTGATTATCTCCTTATCTTCCTTAAACCAAAGAGAAAACCATTGGTCTGGCTTGAATATGAAATAAAATAGGCAAACCAATGTATATTTTAAAAACAAAATCAACCACTTAAATTAAACAAGATAATAAAAAGCTTAAAACATATTTTTTTAAACACCCCATTTTACTACCCATTCAGGTTATGTGATGTGACTATGTACTAATGTGATGTGACTATGTACTAATTACACTAATGTGCTAAGGTTTGGGAAGGTTGATTTAGAGGAAGTGTACCACCATTTGTGTTGAGGAAGAGTGAAAAATCATTTGGGGAAAAATCACCCTTAGTACAACCTGACTAGGATTGAACCTTTATCTCTTCATCCTTGGCAGTCTAGTCTATTGCAAGAGTAGTACCTTAGACCATGCAGCTACCAAAATGGGTTGAAATATGTTAATAATTTATTATTCATAAGTGTTTCATAAGTGTTTCTTTGGGTCTATCATGTTTCCTACTAAGCATGCCAGGTATGCCATTATATTTTTATAATAATCTTAAATCATTAATTTGAGTGAATAGTTTAAGTTCTCAATACATCTCAAGAAAGCCTTTCTATTAAAAAGAAAAGTGAAAGAGAAAACCCAGGGTTGATAAGGAATTACCATTCTTATAATTCCCAGGCCTTTCCAGGTTTTCCAAAACAAAACTTTGTATTTTCTCCAGACATTTCAGTCACCATTAAAAGAAATGTTCAAAAATGTTTTAATTTTGATCTCACTTAAATGCGTTTCAAAACATAAAATTGATTTTTTTTAAAGTAAATTATGGTGAAATCGACCATAAATGATGTTTAAAAAATATAAATCAATTATTTTATAAGACTAATCCACAGTATATTGTTAATGTTATCAAGACTTTTAAAGAGTCATGAAAAAGAGAAGTTCCTACTCACTTTCACAGCCTCGTCTTTCTCTTGCTTTATTAATCTGATTATTTTTTCAAGTTCTTTTATTTTCTGTGCGGTTTCAGCATCAACAGGTATTATTTCTTTATTTGGATCTGCTGTTTGTAGAGTTTCTAGTGCTCGCAGCTTTGTCTCCAGTTCTGAAAAATAATAATCAAAAAATTAAGATGACTGTTTCTATGACAATGATCTGAAACTAAGGCCTCACAAATACTTGGATTTCAAGCTTTGAACTTTAAGTAAATACTTAAGCTCAGGCTTAAAAGAATTATGGGCTCGCAATTTTGAGCCACTTTAAAAAGGTTATTTCTTTGTCTTGCATTATGTTTGGTGATGAATAAGTAAATTATTTATTTACTCTTTTCTCTACTTTTTGGGTTGTTTTGTGTAGATGAAGTTTGAGGGTTTGGGGGGGAGGGGTGAAGAGACAAGAGAGGAGAACCACTTAACAAAGAGAGTATTGTGCAGCAAATGGCCATTTAAATGTAAAGGTCAGGAGCTGAGTAACCGGGTTTTAATGACGAAAGGAAGAGAGTAATGTGACTTAATGAAAGAATATATAGAAAATAGGTCTGTTCAGAAATTACATTTTGACTTTTCGGGGTGGGAAATAACAATGTTGCTATGGGAACGAGAAGGGAAAACGGGAAAGATTTTAAAAATAATTTTTAATTGAGGCTTGTAATCGATACAGCATAATTGTGTGTTGTTTATAATGCTATTGTGGATTGTAAGTGACAAGAATATTGCAGGTGTTTTGATTAGTTGGTAAGCAATTGAACATATGTGCTGATAACTTAATCAGTGTGAGCATTCCTCACGGTAAATCAGGCTAGGAGGCAGGATGAATATAATGTTTCCGAGCTAACGTACTAACAATTCACCATCGATTCTAGGGGGGGGGTGTCACTCTGCATGTTTTGGGGGCTAAGCGGGTTAGGACGCCAGATCACCGAGCACGAGTGCTGAGGACTATCATCGTGCCCAAGGTACTGGGGTTCATACCCATATAGGGCCACCTAGAGGTCAGTCAGGCCATTGTTTTAGCATTCCTTGCTATACATCATTCTTTTATGAGCTCCTAAGTAGTTCCAATAATTTTCTTTCATATATTTTAATATTTCTTATCAACATAACATTTTGTAATAAAGCAAAGTAGTAGAATGAAACCATAAAAACACAAGTCAAACGTTAATTACGAACCCACACAGTCATAATTCAAGTCACCACCCTTATCTTCGGCAGCAGCCCGTCCTGACAAAGTAGGCCCACAGAGGGGAAAAGGTGACAGGCTTATATTCATTTTTCAGATTAATAATGTGTCCAAACTTAGCCTTCCCATTAATTCCAATAAAAATATAATTTGATAATGAGATTTGAAGCGTGCGACAATAAGATTGAAAGGAATCAAATTGTATAGGTTCAAATAAGGTGTTTAACAATGAGGGGGCCCAATGACTTAAGGATGTTATTTTATAATAGTTATAGAACACAGAGGTTAGAAATAGGTCAGAAGTATCATAGAAACCAATTGTATAATAGTTACGGAACATAAAGCTTGAATTTTAAAGTAAGTGCACCTAGTTACCTCTAACTTTGTATTATTCCTTTTTTTTTTTTTGCTATTTTGTTTCTAAATTAACATTAGATATTTTACTTTTATTGTATTATTTCATGGCTTGTTTAAAGTCTTTCTTTGATTTCTACTCATAGGGATACAAGGTAGCTTACAGTTTTACTCTTATCTAGCCACAGGTTTGGCGGAGTTTGATCTGTGGCTGAGCTCTTAATGGGTAGGTAACCCCTGTATCCCACACAGTCTTCAACTGTGGGAGTAGTTAGATTACATTTTCTCTCCATGAGGCAGAAGCATGTGATTACAATATGTCTTATTTATTATAAGTAAGGTCATGTGAATAGTTTGCATAGTGGTGTAACAGATTAAGGCCCCCCACCTCCCCCGATTTTTTTCAAGCCACCTTTATCAAGTCATATAACACCTTAATAAATGTTATAAGAAATAATTAATAGTCCTAAATAATTACTAATTTAGTAATCACAACTTATAATAACTGTTTAAGTCTCAGTTTTGTGTTGGGAACGTCATCAGTCAGTCTTGACTGCATGAAGATTAAACAAAATGCTGCGCTATTTAAAACCGAATTAAATAATTGAAATAATCCTATAGGTTCACTTCCTCTAAAGTTAACCTTCCCAATTCCTAATCCATTAGCGCAATTAGTATTTAAGTGTATAACCCGAACGGGTAGTAAGACGCGGTGTTAATATATAGTTATAATTATACATAATTTAATAATAAACATATTCAATGATTTAAAATGTCAATAATCAGATTAATTATTTGATTACAATTAATTCCACTGAATTTTTAGTAATTTAAAGTTCCCTTATATCATTGGGTGCCCTCACATAGCAGGTCCTGGTGTTATGCCACTGATTTTGCAGCCTATCAATTGGTTGGTAGTGGAAAAATACAAGGTGTCAAGGGAAGGGAAACCACCACTGTAAGTGTTTTTCATACCTTGTAGAACACTTGGAAAGTATTTCATACAGGTCCACATGTGCTTGATGTGGTCCGGTTTTTGTTTCTTTTAAAATATTAATAATGTAGTTCTCTCAGATTAAATAGCAAGTGAAATACATGTTTGTGTGTCCAGTGCAATCTTATAATATTCACACTCAAATTGTAGGTAGCCAGTAGTTGTTGGTGTGTGTGTGTGTGTCTGAAGCAGTCGTAATATTAACAATGTAACACTCATATTAAATAGCAAGTAAAACACAAGTATGTATGTCTAGAGTGATCTTATAACATTGATAATGTATAGAAACAAATGTGTATTCAGTATGATGATATTATGTAAAATGTTCATCAACATTAACACACAATTAAGAATAAATAGTATGCTGAGGCATCTTAAACTAATCTACCAAATTATTTTTATTTCGTTCATTCATAAATATAAATGTGCTAGCCGAGGTAACCAGAAAGTCTCCCTGCCATGGTGCGATACAATTAAGAGAAACCCTGTAATGAAGATGATATGAACAGAGTCATCAGATAACACCCACCGCACAGCGTATTCCATAGAACTTCAACACCCACCCAATTCTAGGGCATGTTAATAAAGGGGATATTCCATGTTTCTTCAACTTTTAGTCACCAAACCTTTCACAAAGAGCACTGTTATACTCCAAAAACATTTGTATATCCATTGTCTATGCTGAAACGATACTAAAGCAAATGTATGGCATACAAATAATAAGATTAATATAATCGGTGTGTATCGATTCAAATAAATGTGGTGGTGTATTTCATGCATAGTTAGTATTTATAAGCCACTTTTATCATTATTTTGTGCTAAAAATATGTTTTCCATGCTTATAACTATTCAGGAATAAATTTACCATCAAATTCATATTATGTAGTTATCAGTGACATAGCCAAGATATTATATAAGGAGGGATCTATCAGCTTGATCGTACTTCTCACCACTCAGCCTCAGGACCATTCCTATTGTCCAACTACTTCCCCCTCCCTTCCTTGCAAGCCTATGCAAGCTACACATTGAGATTGTGTTAGATCACAGCTCACTTAACTCAAACAAGCATGCCATGATATTGCTTGACTATAGGGTTTAGAATATTTTCAAAACGAGATAAATGTAGGGATAAAAATATATATATATATATATATATATTATATATATAAAACTAATTACACTTGTGGGATTAAAGGTCATGTTCAGAGGAAGTGTACCCACATTTGCACAAAAGGAGCGTGGAAAACCAATTTTTAAAAAACCACCCTCATTATGCCCGATCGAGATTCAAACCTTGATCTCCCCAACACCAGCAGTCTAGTCTGCTGCAAGAGTAGCGTGTTAGACCACACGGCCACCGAAGCGGGTTACAATAGTAATTTGTTCACTATCATACAGGAAAATATGTTTTTTTCCCCGAATAAATACTAGTTGTAGTTTAGTTAACTAGATTAAAACCATTAAAATAAAGGTTGTTTGCACTCAAAACACATTTTAGTGATTAGGGTGGGTAGATTTTTTTCAAGCATTAATCTAATCTGTCTTTACATTTTTTACAATGGTTAAATTGTTGGAATAAATTAAACTATTCCCTGCATCATTGGGCATATGGACTGAAGGTCAAGCTTATCTGATATGGTTTATAGTGATGGGGAGGTCAGAGTTTGAATCTTGACTGGATGTATTGGTGGGGATTATTCCTAGATTTGGTTTCTCATTTTCTCCCATGAGGGTGCATTTATTCTATACTATACTTTCCTTATACCTATCCTTTTGGTGAGAGTAAATGCAGGTAATCCAAGCTAGTAACAAGACATGATGCAAAAAAAAGTTAAGTTCTTCACCTGACAAGAGTTAAAAAAAAAGAATGAAAAAAGATACATACCACAATTTCGTTTTGTTAATACATTGATTTCATCTTGAAGTTTTCTCGTGCCATTGCCACCTTCGGATGTAGGCGATATTCGTTTTGTATCATCCAAAAATGATATTTCACTTGTTTGTTGTAAAGAACGCTTTGTTTCTAAAAATAAAATGGAAAAAAAAAAATTAGAAATACTTCCATATTTTTTGAAGAGTTAAAGTAGAGAAAATCTAATAAGAAAATGGTCTAGCATGGGGGTTTATTCTATAGGTGTGTAGGAAACCTGCTATGAAGAAGAGAAGTGCCCTTGAAATGTAAGGAAGTACTGTATAGGGTGTACTTTGTACTAATTTAACCCATATTTACAATTATGCAGCAGAAACATGGAGATTGAACGTAAGAGAGACCAGGAAAGTGGAGGCCAAAAGAACAAAGTTTGTAAGGAGCATGTTAGCTGTTATGAGGAGCCACAGGATTAGGAAATGAAGCTGTCCAGACAAAAGTGGGGGTGCAGGGATTATATGAAATAGTAGAGGATGCAAGGATGAGGATGGAAACGAAAAATGCCAAAGAGAATGATGGGGATGAAGTATGTAGGAAAAAGACCAAAAGAATGACTAAGAAAAGATGGGAGGAGCAGATAACAGCAAGTGTGCGAGTGAGAGGAGAAGAATGGAAGCAAGAAGAATTAAAACATTTACAATAACATCCATTCAACTCTAGATCAAAACTTAAGGGAGTGATCTAATAAGTACACTCACTAAATAAATACCAACCTTCCAAATTTTTTGTCAGTCGTTCGTTTTCCTCTTCTAACCCTCGCATTCGTTCGTCTAAAGCATAATTACTTGGAGCTATTTGACCAACTTTTGTTTTAGGAACTTCTACAGACCCAAGATCTGAAACAGAACTAGAAGAGTGAAGAGAAGGATTAATGCTTGTGTTTCTTGGGACTAAGAATAATAATATTTGAGAATTTTTAACAGTAGATTACTACATCAAAGTTGTTAATGACTTAATATAAAGGAGCAAAGGTGGAGAAGGTATTTTAATTGCAATGTACCCACATTAGTATTGGAAAGACTCACAATATTAAATCACATTGAAAACTTGGTGCACCAGTACAAAATTCTAATCTTGACCACACTGTTACTTGCAACTCAATATATTGCAACCCCAACCCTTTGACCATAAAACCACTAGCACAGGTTGTATATTTGATTAATTACTATCTTTGTTAAAAGTGTAAGAAGAAAGGAATGAAAAAAGTGTAAGAAGAAAGGAAGGAAAAGTATAAAAAGAAAGGAAGAAAAAGTGTAAGAAGAAAGGAAGGAAGAAGTATAAGAAGAAAGGAAGAAAAAAGTGTAAAAAGAAAGGAAGAAAAAAGTATAAGAAGAAAGGAAGAAAAAGTGTAAGAAGAAAGGAAGAAAAAGTGTAGGAAGAAAAATTGTAAGAAGAAAGGAAGGAAAAAGTGTAGGAAGAAAGAAGTATGTTTGTTCCTATCTAGACCTGACCTAACCTAACTCCCTTTCAAGTTTGCTTCTTTCACTATCACTTACTTTACATTGTTGTAAAGTGTTTCTACACATTCTTATTATAATAAGCACAATAGATGTAATATTAAATTTTAGTAGATATAAGGGTGACCACCAGAATAATATCCAAAATACTGTGAGTTTATTTAGAGATGGAGAGATGACACTTTATAATACACATACCGTATTTCTTCGATTCTAAGAGTGTAAGAAGTACCTTAATTTTTCAGTACCACCAAGAGAGAGAGAGAGAAAAAATGATTCCAAGAGAATAAATAAAAATAAAAATCTAAAATACCCTATAAATCAGAAACATTTTTATTACAGAATTCAATTCACTAACAACATTAGAACCTTATTTTTCAGTAGGTATGTTATTCATCACTCCCTTCTGAATTAAATATCAATCTGATTCTTCTGAGCTATCTTTATCTTCACTATCCCATAGTATATAGTATTCTGAGCTATCACTGCAATTCTAAGACGCACCCTGTTTTTAGAGATGTTCAAAGGAGAAAAAAATGTGTGTCTTAGAATCAAAGAAACACAGTAGTAAAATAATAATTGTTCCTTCTCACCACAAAATAAATATTTCATGGTGAGAATCATATTGTGTTTGTGAAATTTAGTGAGGAACAAGGAGTGCCCCAGTTTGGTGAGCTGTATGGGCTAAAGTGTCACTTTCGTAATAGACTGGATTGCTGGCGACAGGAAGGTCAAGCTTCAACTCGGTTATTCCGAGGGTGGTTTTACCTAAATGGTTTCTCACTCTCTCTCCATGCAAATGTGAGTCCATTTTCTCTAAATCTTTACCTTCTCAATTCCTATGGATGTGCAAAGTCAACTTTTCAATTCAAAGTGAACTCAAACCAAATATACGAGATATTCTCGAAGCGGAATCAATTAGAATATTTTTGTTAGTTGTTTTAAGCTTGGAAAAATATTATATTTTAGTTATTTATATAACTTTATGCACCCAAATTACTTGAAAAATGTTTTTAAGGCACAAGTGTGTCTAATATTTAGTTTAATTCTGATAAATAAAGTTATGGTTTGAATTAGGAGGATAGACTTACCTTGATGATAATGGAGTAGAAATTGATTAGATAGAACACTTTCTACTCCAGTAACTCTCTTGACTTGGTGAAGCTGTCTGTAAGAGTCCTTAAAAATGTGTTTGTGTGTTTTTTAGTGTTCTATCTAATCAATTTTTATACTCCAGTATTAAAGTCTGTTCAGCGTAGGAGTTGTTTTCTGAAAGGCCTTTATCACTACCAGAAATCTATTATATAGTAGGATATTGGTAGGAAAAAAGACCTTTCAGAGAGTAATTCCTACTGTGAATGAAGTTTACCAAGGTAAGTGTGCTAGCTATCCCTCCTAATTTAAACCATGATTTAGCCTAGTGCTCTATTCCAGATAAATAAAGTTATTAGCCCAGCTTACAATTCTATTACTTCAGATTTTTTTTATATGAATGTTGTCTCATACTGTACAAAACAGCTCAGAATGGCAATAATTGACCATTATTGGCGAAGATTCGTAATTGTCAAAGATGAATTTTTTCGAAGCAAAGTCGAAGCTGATTTGTGTTTTGATGCTAGGTTGAAGTTTCGAAGCTTCACTCTCCCTAATAATTTCTATTTTAATAAGTACAAGACTCTAACTATTTTTCATCGTAAATAAAACAAATAACTAGGACTCTTACGTTCCCTGTGTAAAGGTAAACCCTACAAAGGGCAGGTGAAGAGCAGTGAAAGCAGCATTGGCAGTGGGTGGTACAGCGTCGGATGTTCGGATGTCAGTGTCGTCGACATCAAAGTTGGAGGTGTCCGTTGGGCTACTCACTTCTGGCTTGTATGGAGCGGTGCTGTCTCGTATTGTGGTCCAGTCCAAACCAGAGAACCAGGCATGGTTCTGACAAGAAATAAACAAGATTATGCCATAGAAAAAGGTAGTTTAACTATAAGTCTTTATTAATACTCTTTCAAATGTGTTATTAATATAGACGGGCGGAATTAAATATTTTACAAATATGAACATTGGATTAAACCTTCATTTCACCAACAAATATCAAATTTGAATCGCAGAAAACAAAATAAACTAGGCCTGTACAAGAAACACCTTTCTAATTCGAGACGAGAATATGAAAATATAATGAGACGCAAGAACAGGACAAGAAAACTAACTTTCAAGGTAAAAAATGTAAATTATGTTTACTAAAGTAAATATATGGTTTATGGAGTTTCTTTTGACATTTGAGCTGACACTTAATTTGGATTATCTTAAAGTTCATTTAAACATTATTACTGTCTTCTAAGTATAATACAATTACCTCATAAAGTGAAAAAAAAGTTTTCCTTATGGAGATAAATTTAAACCCTCAAGGTTGGGTGCTAGTGAGCGCGAATTTAGAGCGCTAATTTTGCAGTTTTTATAGCATTAACATTTTTTGAACAAAATAAATTAAATTTTTCTTCTATAGAAACATAGAGTTTAGTTTTATGCATGTGCTAATCTCAACAGTCCTTGAATATCTGGCATGAGCATGGTGGCATTTGGTGACAAACTCTTTAAATTAAGAGAAAAAGTTGTCATTAAATTCCAGGACTGACAGATATTTCAAGGACTGTTGAGATTAGCACGTGCAGAAAACTAAGCTCTATGTTTCTATAGAAGAAAAATTTGATTTATTTTGTTCAAAAAATGTTTATGCTATAAAAACATCAAAAATACTTCCCTAAACTCACGCTTACTAGCACCCCATCTTAACACTCTCCATGCTAGAGCCGTATTTAAACGTCTTTGTGAAACTTACGAGGAATGCGAAAGACACATTAAAACGTTTTTGTGGAACTTACGAGGAATGCTGAAGACATATTAAAACGTCTTTGTGGAACTTACGAGGAACGCGGGAGACATATTAAAACGTCTTTGTGGAACTTACGAGGAACGCGGGAGACATATTAAAACGTCTTTGTGGAACTTACGAGGTACACAGGAGACATTAAAACGTCTTCCATTATGTCATGTGTTTTAAATGTATTTAGATGTTTTAATAAGTATCAAGCATTGTTTTGAGGTTGTCTATGGATATTTAATACCAAAATTGTCACTAGATCACACATGAATTCGTAATTTCAATAGCAAGATTCGATCTTTACCGCTGTCATCGAGTCGGGTTATAGCGACCTTATTTGAAATTAGTTTGTGTTATTATCTGTGACCATATTGTTTTGTTTGCATTTTATATTTATTATACAAGCAATGGTTGTTTTAGTATCATTACTTATTTTTATTTATTCATCACTTCTTTTGTAGGTTATTATTTTTCACAAATATCATATTTTGGTCTATTCTGTTTTTACATGAAATTTTCTGAACAGTTCTAGGTTTTTTTCATATATTCTGTGGCAGTATTCATTCATTTATTTATAATGTTTTTATCTTATTTAGACATTGTATTAAAAACTGGCATTTCTTATATTTTATTTATTTTTAGGCATGCTAACAATGGCCAGCATTTCTGGAATGAGCGATGTATTTTCTGTCAGCAATGAAAGTGTTAAAAATAAGATATAACTCATACACTTTTTAAATGTGTTTAATAAAATGGCGATAGTTGCAATGTATACCATTTATAATTTAAATTTGTAATGTGACATAAGGTCAAAGATTGATATTGAAAAACAATATTTATAACCAAAAGATTTACTAATGAAGGTTGTTTCTGAGGCAAAAGCGCTGCCTACTTTTGTGTCAGTATTGTATTATTAAAAAATAGTAAATTCTCTGTTTGGTTTGTAAATTTCTTAGGGCAATTAGTTGCTTTTCTATTTTTTTTTTCAAATTTCTCAAATTTTCAAGATTCATTTATAACTTTCGAAACTTATTTCTCATCTGAATAAGATATTTTTTAATCTTACACATCCCTATAATATTTGGAAGAAGGTACAGGAAAGGTAGATAGTATTTTATGAAGGCTGTTTCTTGGAAAAAAGAGCAGGTTATTTTAAGGTCAATACCAAGAGGCATGGTCCAAAAAATAGAGATATTAAGGTTAGCATTTGTAGGCCTATACACCAAAAAACCCATCTTATTTAATTTGCTTGGATATTGTATTTCTGTTATCTGCTACGCTTCAAGAGTAGCATCACGGTATTTAAAAAGATATAACTGTCCCGCAATTGGGAGCCAATTACAACGTTCTTGAATTGATTGTGAGTATTTGGTATTTATAGCCCCGTGATCGAGCGCCAATTATGATACGGAATTATTATTATGCCCCAAGTTTGCTTGCGGCGCCGATTAAAGTAATATTGTTTAATCAGCTGATAATTGCCCTGTAATCAAGCACTAATTAAAGTGGTATAGAATGTTTGAGAGATAATTTAATTAATAAAACCTTTAATATTGCATACGATTTATTTAGATCATGGCACTGGTTTATTACAATGTTCTGTAGATTTATGTTACTGGCACTGTGTAGATTTATGTGACTACTCTCTATTTAAGTTAGTGGCACTGTCTTGATATTACACGTTATCTAGGTTTATGTCGCCGGCAGTCTGTGTGTTCATACGCACAAACAGCTTATATATGACCTACCCCTTGCCCCTTGGACCTCTCGTGACCAGTGTCAAAACCAACAAATCGAAAGTGTCCTGGTGACAGGTGTAATGAAGGCTAGCTTCCTATTGGGTATAAGGAGCTAACGTCTCTTGCTTGTTTGGTATATACTACAGAGTTACATTTTGAAAGAAAAAAAAAAGTTTTAATGGTGCAATCCCTCTACATTATTTCTGAAAAGAGCGTGATTCTCCATGGATAAAGTATTGAAAGGATATTTTACATACAATACTTTAAAGAAAAATGAGCTTCATCCATGACTTTTTAAATATATGAGAGGGGTCCAAATCAGTATTATTATACTCTCAACTCTTTCTTGGCCTCCCTTCCAGTCTTTATCCTAAATACTTCATCTTTATCATTCTCTTTAGCATCCTCTTCTTTTCCCTCATTACATGGCCATACCACGTCAGTCTTGCTTCCTCTACTAACTCATGTACTCTCACTCTTTCCCAGATAACTTCATTCCTAATCTTGTTTCATCTCGTGACAGCTAACATGCTCCTCACAAACTTCATTCTCATGACCTCCACTCTCTCTTACAATCAATGTCCATGTTTCTGCTGCATGGGTGACAATGTGTAAAAGTATAGCTTATACAACGTTCCTTTACACTTCAAGGGCACTTTTCTTCTCTCTTACACACCTATATAACTCCCACTGCTGCCCTCTTCTTACTAGAGCCTCTCTATACCCACCCTTCGCCTCAATCACGCTTCCAAGATATTTTACATTCTGAACTTTTCTCAGCTCTTCTCCTCCCAACTTTAGAGCTCTATTAGACCTTATCCTCTTCCTTGTCACTACCATAAATTCACACTTCGTCAAGCAAAATTTCACTCCACACTCTTTCACTTCCTCATCCTATTCCTGTGGCTGTTCCTCTACTTCCTCTTCCTTATCCCCCCATTTTATCAAGCCATCAGCAAATATCATGTCTACAATGTTGCAATGAGCTTTAAATTTGTTTTGATAGCCATTTAAGTGTTCTAATAAGAGTTTGTAAAAACATAAACTCGAGAACTTTTGACGTAGTTGCCTAACTATAGAAAATAGTAAATTTAGTAACCAAGTTATAAAATTATTTAATGTAGTTCACTTATTTTAACATTCATACATTCTGTTAAGTGGTAAATTGGTTGTTTTGTTATATAATTATACATGTAAAAAACATCAACCTGTTAAAAAGTTCTAAGCACATTTCAAAATTTAAAAGAAGCAAAGGTTTTTTTAAAAATCTCGAATCCAATGTTTTTTTAATTTTCAAATGTCCTTAAGGATTCGAAACTTACATTCCTATTTTCAAATTATACCAATAGAAGGTATATACAAGTAATATAAGCTAAGAAAGGGAATGTCAAGAGGATGTGAAAACAATAACTGTTAAGGACTAAAACTACCCCCAGTGGACCACGAAAAAAAAAATTAAATTCTGGTGTACTGGATAAAAGTTGAGCATAACAGCTGAACATGTAGAAGCCTAGATGACTTTTTCTGGATTGAATAAAATGTTGAAACATGGGTGAGTACGCTTACCTTGAAATCGTCAATGCCTTGTTGCCCTAACCTAAACTCTGAGCTGCATATGAGCCTCCTCATTAGATCTTTGGCTTCAGGAGATACTTCATACCCAGGATCAGAGGGAAAGTCAAAACAATTCTGAAAATATGCAATAATAAGAAAGCATTAATTTATGTGTGCCGAGTAAATATGTGTTGCATTTTGCAAGTAGACCAGTTTAGTTTGAATACAACATTATTACTAAAGAACTATAATAGCTGATTAATAAAAGCCTCAAAAAAAGTTTTCAAAAATATAGTAGTCATTAAGTTTTTAACACCAACCAAATGAGAAATAAAAATGCTTTGATGTTAATTGGCTCTTAAACCTATGCAGCATGTGCAACGTTATAAGACATCAGTAATTTGTGATGCATTTACAAGCTTGAACTATTGCACTACATAAATTAAGTCAGCCTCAATAAGGGTTTTTAGTAGCTGTTTAAAAAGTCAAAAGTCATGCTTGATAGAGAGAGAGAGAGAGAAAGAGAAAAAGCACAGTTCAAACTAAACTGGGATAGTATTTTGGGGGTATTTAATGTGCACTTTCTCCACCGACTGATTATAATATCAGCACACAAGAATTTCAAATGAGCAAAAGAGCCTAACAATTTTGCTAGGAAAGGTATTTTCACATACCGTACAACCCTTTTGCATGCCACAATCAACATGGGACCAACGGCTTTATTTACCCTCTGAAGAAGATGTGTGTTACATAATGTAGGCTACCTCTTTAAGATAATTAGCTACCCCCCTAACCCCAATTCATCGCGCTAAGCTTGAAACAAAAGAGGGGGGGAAAAAAAGCGGAGAGGACACATACATTGTTCCTACCTCTTTTCCTGTGCCTTCTTCCATGTGAAAAACAATTATAAAGAATAAATCAATATAGGAAGATGGACACATTTTACTAAACTGACCTGGCCACAGATTGGAAATAGATGATGATGATTGATAACATGACTTGTTTAAAAATGAAGTGGCAACAATGCCAAAATATTACTCAATATGTGTTAAAATTAGTGTGTGACTATTTCTACTATAGAAGACAGATGAAAGGAACACGATGTCCCCTTTGTGCATTGGATTCTTCCCACATTTTCCCTCTTTACTTAGGTGGGCTTTCTTCATTAAATTTACTTATTACTCTATTTTTTCTTTATTTCTATCAATTTCCACTACTACAAAATAGTAAAATGACTTGTTATTTAAACATGTGGTGTTACCAGTAATTGAATCAAAGATTTGGTGCCTACTCAACTAGTGCATTCTAACCATAATTAAGGGCTTCATATTAAAGAAAACAAAGTAGCAAACATGTTAAATGATAATAAAAGAAGTAATTGATATTTGGAAGGAGGTACAGGAAATAATGTGGATAAAAAGATCTAAAAGGAACAAACAAAATATGACTTTACAATGAAAAAACACAGATCATACTTTACATTACTGCCATATAACAAAGAGGCAGTGGCTGCCCTTGAATAAAATACATTGTTACCGCCCAATCCCTTAACCTAGGTTTCATTCTATTGGAACTCATCAGGAGGGAGTGTGAAACGGGCAGTGCAACTTCCTAGAAGAGGAAACAGAAAAAAAAAGGAGAAAGAGGAAATTCATAAAGAATGAAGATAAGAACATATAAAAGGATTAACATAAGGACAATCCTTTACATGTTCCTATCTAAGTGTTCTATCATTCTTTATGAATTTCCTTTGCATCATTTTTGAGTTTTTTTTGTTTCCCCTTTTTTTGAAGCTGCGTTGTGCATTACACATTCCTTCTGATGAGTTCCAATAGAATGGAACCTAGTTCGAGGGAATGGGGAGTAACATTCAATTTTCTTCAAGAGGCAGCCCTTACTCTTTTCCAATGACAGTAATGTAAAGTGTGAACATATTCTTCTTTTCATTGTAAAAGCTATCTTGTGTTCATTCTTTTTATATGTTTTTGTCCACGTTTCCTGTATCTTCTTCCAAATATAACAAAATTACCTCATAGAGCGAAAATAAGTTTTCCTTATAAAGAGACAGGTATAGTACATTTTAGCCACCCCATTTTAGGCCATTTCTTTCTTAAAATATTAAAGACACACACAGCCGCACATTATTCTACACATTACAACACGTAGAATCAATTTCAACCCAAAAAGAAGAAAAAAACCTTTAAATCAAATATGAAAAAGTTCCACTCCACTAAGCGACAAGTATCTATCGGCTGTTCTAGAACTATTTGGATACATTTAACTAAATCTTCAACATAGTTTAGACTGTCTTTATGAAGGCATAAAAACTGTCCATAACGACTACAATTAACTTTACTTCAGAGTAAATTTAACTTCAAGCGATTTGATTCATGTAGGTGATCACAAGTATCCATTGTGGGCAAAATTATAGACAAAGAAAAACATTAAATTGATGACGTCGTTGAAATAACACAAATTGTTTACATTAGCCTAATTATTATGACACTTATCCAACTAATCTTAACCTAACCTTTATTGTATTATGACACTTATCCAACTAATCTTAACCTAACCTTTATTATATTATGACACTTAATCAACCCAGCTTAATCTAACCTTTCATGTGCAAATAAATTAAATTAATAATTTTAGATAAAATAAACCATTCAATGTAATAGTTAAAACGTGGACTGTACACATACAATGATGTCATAGTCATTTTAGTGCACAATGTGCAAGATCACAAGTGCAACGCAAAGCATAATGGTATGAAGTCATCCATCCAGTGCGCATAAACAAAGTAAAGTCATACGTCATTGTAAGTATTTACATTTTGAAAGTGATTTGGGTGATGTTGTCAAGTTTTATTTAATTAAAGTGTAAAACATGTCTAAATCATGGTGTCATACGATTCTACGTACTCTTGCTATTGCATTAAAGCCAATAAAATAACAACACATTGAACCATTTCAGTGAAAAATAACCAAATGTGGGACAGTTAAGGCGTACTAGACTCTAATAAAGAGACTCTTAAGTGAGATAGTAAGTAAAACATGACATTTTAAAAGTTCCAAAATATAAGGATAGAAACATAAATTAGTCTCCTACCTTATGGTTCATAATTTTGCCGTAAGTCTCTACGAGAGATTCTGCATAGAAAGGAGTTTCCCCATATAGCATCTCGTACATACATACTCCCAAAGACCACCAATCACACTCAGGGCCATACCTTCCCTGCCCGTCCTCCATTGCCTGAAACACAAGTCATGTTAGTTGACTAAGATAGAAAGAACACATAGGCCTATCTAAATATTAGTAACATCTTCAAGAAATTAGTATCATACAATGTAGAGTGTAAACCTGATTGCTAATTAAATATATACAATGATAAATTGATCACAAACAACAGAAACAAATTACTAAGAATTTTAAGACTGAAACGTTGTGTCATTTTAATAGTTGATAGTATTAATACGAAACATTTTATAGTCGTTTTAATAACCCGAAATGGTGCGTACACGCACAAAATTGTCAGCATCACCTAGGCTAGTCTAGTCTAGTTTGTGACAAGTCTAGTCTAGTCTAGTCTAGTCTAGTTTGTGACAAGACTGTTAATGTTTGAATCCTATCAATGTACCGAGGTGGTTTTCCCTAAATTATTCCCTCTGTTCCTATACACAAACACAAGCTAATCTCCCGTTTTGGAGATGATAAAGGAAACACAGAGAGAAACATTCATTGCAAAACCATATTATGTTTGTTACTTTTTATGTGTTTCTATCCATATTTCTCTAAACCTTCTTCCAAATATAACAAAATGTACCTCAAAAAGGAAAAAGAGGTTTTCCTAAAATAGCTATAGGCTACTTTCCATTAATTCTATAAAAAAATAAAGAGAGATGGGACCATAGAATCTTTAGTAATATTAAAAATTCAAGGAAATATTGGATTTTAAAAAAAAATATAAATTTGCATTAGAACTTGTTTTAGAGATTTATTACCTTTTATTGGTGTTTAGCCCTAACCTAGTTACATAACAAACTCAGAAACCAGACTTCAGACCATTAATCTAACACTTAAGGAAATGTTTAAATTTTATAATGAATGCATTTTAGCAAAAAATATTAAAATTTAGTTTCATTTTCTGTTATATTTTTATTTCCTTTTACATTTATTTCCAAGATTTGGTTAAGTAAAATAGTGAATATATTCAAACCAACTAACAAACAACAAACTATAGTAATCCTTTTTTTTTTCCAGACATTTGACTCAAGTTAAGGGTTTCTATATGTGACTGTAGGTGCACATTTTGAAATGTTAATCCCTAATACCACGCATAATACTAGGAGTAAGAAAATTTTGACCCAACTTGGACATTAGACACTTCTCTCCGAAGGTGGTTGGGAAAGCAGAAATACATGACAAAATTATTTAAAATTAATTAAAACAATAAATCGCAAAGTGACTCACCCTAAGAATTTCTGGTGAAATGTAGTCTGGAGTACCCACAGCCACGTTACTCTGAACTGTTCCATCCTCATATAGTTTCAAACACGACCCGAAATCAGCTAGCCTGATGTGACCGTTGGCATCAAGCAAAACATTATCGGTTTTATGTCTCGATGAACGTAGCGCAAGTCGTGGATCGAGCCAATAGCTAGCACCATCTCAGCGATATAGAACCTTGCCATATCTTCCGGGAGACGATCTTCAAATTTGCTAAGTAAAGTCAGCAGGTCTCCTCCGCAATAGTAATCCATTACTAGATACTATACAAGGACAAAAATGTACAATTTAAAATTACTAATCAAATGTATAAACATTGTTTTTTTAAAGAATGTTGTTAAAATACCTTAAAACAATGATTTTACAATTTTTGAAGTGCATCTTATTGTGCCTAGATAAAACAAACTGAACTATAAATTATTCATTTCCCAAATGATTTTGCACCACATGAAGGTATAATTTAGACATTGTTTGTAGAAAGTACCTTAAATTGTCTTTGAACATCGCCATAAACAACACAACAACCGTGACCATGGCTGAGCTTTTAAAATCAGCCTAAAACATTAGAAACCAAAAAATATACTTGCTTACACACATATTATTTAAAGATAGAATATGGAAATTTTAAAATGAGGAAAAACTGAAAAGTTAGTTAGTAGAATATAATTATGAGGAAGCTACTGGGAAAAGAAAACAAGTAGGATGATGAATCTAATCAAAACATGTGACATCCTCTTCTTTTCTAATACTAATTAAAATGAATATTTTTGATTATAATATGTTTTGTTTTATAATATTATTATGTGCTAAAAATGTGCGTGTGTATGTCTCGCTACATCTGTTTAGCACACAATAAATATTCTTTATTAAAACATTACATTATCTGGCCTTAAACTAACCAGATTGCTGTCATCTTGGAAGGCGTAGTGAAGGTTGGTGATCCATCGCCTGTCCCCGTACACAAGCACATCTCTCTCCTCTTTAAAGCATGCAGTCTCTGCTCGCTTAAGCATCTCCCATTTGTTTAGGATCTTCATGGCGAACACCTTGTCTGAGCCTTTCATCTTCACCACACACACCTCCCCGAATGCCCCTCGGCCAATCACCTTTACTATCTCAAAATCATCTCGAGTCAGGCGTAGACTCTTGATGCATGTTGCCACAGGCTTCACTGCAAATTAAATGTGCGCACACACATGATTTAATTTAAAGTAGCAAAGAAGATAGTGACTGAGAAAATGGCAAAGTTTTCCATGCATTAATTAATAATTGGAGGAAATGAAAACTTTTTTTTGAGCGCCGCACCTCCCTACAGGTTTGGGTTGTTATACACATTTATTTGTTTGTACTAATTACGATCATGTGTTAAGATGAGGATGAATTTAAAGGAAGTGTACCCCACATTTTCATGGAAGGAGAGTGGAAAATAATTTAGGAAAAATCGCCCTCAGTATACCCAAACCTCCCTTTCATCAGCAGTCCAGTCTATTGAAAGAATAAAACCTTAGACCAGAGGTCACAAAATGGTAGACCTCAACAAGATAGTGATAAACAAAAGAAATTATGCTATTTCAGTGGGTGACCGGTAGACAAGTGATGGCAACCTTAACTCACCCCTTCACAAATAATAGGATGCCACAAGAACGTCCTTGACCTTTTTTGTTAGTAAATAAGTAAAATAACTAGAAAAAAGAAAAGTATGTTTGTGAATTTGTGTAGGCCTGTAGGGCTTGACCTTGAGGAGTGTTAAAGTTTGCTGGACTGCAGAAGTCTGGCAAGTTTTTAAAACAAACTCACACAAAAATAAATGAGAACTCCTGCCTTAGACCATTCAAACAAAGCAGGTCAGCTAATAAAAGCATTGTCAATAGTTAAAAGTAGGACTGGCACAAATGATTGATACTGGAGTAGAAATTCTTGATAAAAATAAGTTTATTAAATGACTCCTACTTTAAATCTTGATCCAGCCCATTGGTCTATTCCAAATAAAGACATTGTTAGAATCTTAGAGTCCCAGCCCTGGCGTAAACATTAAGACAAAAACAAATAAAAGGCTCAGTAAAAGTCAATTCTTAACTTAAAATAAATAGAGCAAAACTCTTTTTTATTCAAAATTTTAAAATGCCCCAAAATATTTAAAGAAAAACTTTATTAAATGATGAAATATATATTTGCCTAAAAATACTTCCAGACCAACTAACCAAATTCTATGAAGTCCGAGACAGTCTTCTCACGCCGCAGAGAAGAGTTGCAGCATTCATCGTGTAGCACCAGTAGAATATCCAGGAGTGTCTCTACGCTGAAACATTGTCCCTGGCCTTGGATGGGGCCCCTAAGAACAAGGCCTCTAACTGCCGCAAGCGTTGTTCCCGGCACATCTGTGCACATACATACATCAGCAAGTTTAGGTGAGCAGTTTTGAGTTCTGAATTAGTATAACTCCAGTAGATTGTTTCACATATTTTCTTGTTTTGTTAGGTTTCTAATGCCTAGTATTAGTCCTTTGTTGTAATTTTTTTTAGCACTGTGTCCTACTAACCGTTTGAGTTATACACCCATGTACTAATTACTATAATGTGTTAGGGATTAAGAAGGTTGGTTTTATAATAAGTGTACCTACATTTATGTGGAAGGAGAGTGGAAAACTATATAGACAAAAAAACTTAGGTACACTCGACCGGGATTGAACCCTTATATCCCCGCCCTTGGCAGTTTAGTCTATAGCGAGAGTGACGACTTAGACCCTGCGACCACTGGAAGCGGGTCTTAATTGTAATTGTAATCTATATGCTATGCTGGATGCATACAGCTAATCATAAGACGTTAAATCAAGTTCAAAATATCCAAAGAAAAATGCAACAGGAAGAAATCAAAAACAATTACTACATTATAGAGCACACAATTATATTATTAATATTGTGGGAAAAACATACAAAAATATACTAATTAAATATGTTGAAAAAGTGCTCAAAGTAAAAACAAATTTACAAACTTTAAAGATTCTAAGGTTTTTTTTTTAGTGTTAAAATCAATTATTGCAATATAGAATTCTTGAAAGCACTATGGATCATTAAAACAATACTTATCAACAAACCGGTTTATTCAGGCCGGGCACACAAAGGATGACACAAAATGTGATGATTTTTTTTTTGTGTCCTTGTATTTCATCATGTGGCATTCCACTTTGAATGCATGTTTTCAAATGATCGCTGTACACTGGCTGACACAAGGCGAAATAAAAGTTATGACACGCGACGGCACACGTTGAAACAAAGCAGCTGTCTTCTCTTCTCCCATGTTTCATCCAATTTGTTTCACTTGTATGTGAAGCATATAGCACTGAAAAGGCGCAAAACTGGGCACTCTGTCCAGTGACCCTAGTCTCCTTCAAAATTTTGAACTGTGGTAATCAGTTTTGTTTTGTTTGTGCTTTGTTACTTTCTAAACTTATTCTAGTGAAGTTAGAAAATTTGTCAGGGAATTTCCTCTGTTCTCGTATGTACTTTTTACAAAGAAAACTTTCCCCGTTATTTTTTCATTGATAGCATGATCCCAACAGTTCCTAATTGATGATTCCTTCTGCTTAAACAACCAATCCCAGGAAATTATCGCTAACAGTTCATTAGTGTCAATATTACCAACAATATATGCTACCATATTAGCAGAGATTGAAATTTTTTTGTTTCATTATCTTTCTGCTTCATCATGTCTCAGTTGAAAAAAAATTAGTTGAAACATTTTTCGTGTCATGGTTTCAAGATGTTTCGAAACATTTTGTGACATCCTGTGTGCACCCGGCGTTAAACACCACAAAACAATTCAATTTGGGCTAGTTAATACTAAACAATTTAATAATTTGAGAATATAAGGCAGTGTTGGAGTGTTTAATGAAAATTAAGTAGTCTATAAAATGAGAAGCTATGATGATGCCTGTTAAATAAGTATACTATACGATATTTCCAAAATAAAAAAAATTACCTTTTTAAATTAATGTTAATAGTTTTAAACCATCTTTTTGTGGTAATGTATATGAATTTTTACTTAAAAATATGTGTTCATGGAACATGACACATATGAGCCATGTCACTTCACTATTATGTATAGTCCAATTTTAATAGGAAAATCCTTATTTAACAGCTCGAAAAGTTAATAGATCTACTTTGACACATTCATAACATCAGGTCATGTAATCTGCAGCCGTTAGTTTTGATAGATATCAAGACCTATAAAATAACACAAATAATATAGTAACACTTTATTAATTTTGACCACAATAAAATATGTTTTTATTTTCTAAAATGCTCTTCCTATGAGAATGGGACTTTTTCATAAAATTAATTATATAGTAGGTGTAGAAATTTGGTGTTAAATTACAAAATGTTGAACATAATTTTAGGTAATTTTTTGGTTTGATTGTGTGTAAATTACCTTTAGAAACAGCCGCAACAGAATCATGCTGTGGCGCTGGTTTAGTCACCGGATCAGACATTGAAGGGCACTACAACATGGCACACCTCCAAGAAATACCACTTTTACTTAGATCAGATGAGGTGAAATACCCAACGCTCCACAGGTATGGACAGTTTCCAAAATTAATCTTCATTTTCTTCATTTAATATCTGCAATTCAGGTTTAAAATACATTTCCAACACTAGAAATAAAAGTATGTGATGTGGGTTGTATACAATCTCAAGTGTAAAAATAGGATACTGTATGCAAATGTATGTTGGCAATAGGTTGGACTCATGTGATTTACTTTCCATCTATTTATTTGTAATTACAATAAATAATTACCTCTTAAAGCCTACTAGTTCAGGGTCATTCCATGTAAAATCAACAAATGGGCTTTGCCACACCATTTTTGATTTTGATGAAATTTGGTAGGTGATTTGTACCAATCTTTTAGACTCCAAAACTTTTTTTTTTATATTTTTTTAAAAATTACTCCTTGAGATATAGGCTATTTTTTACACCAGAACAAGCAAAAAATGCTATTTCGGGGTTCTTTTCTAAAATTTGCATTAAGTTTATTTGAACTAGCAGGGATGGCAGCTAGGGATCATTTGAAAGCTTAAAGAATGAACTTTTTTTTAGTTTAGACGAAATTAGATTTGAGTTAAGGCTAAGCATAGTTTTGTAAGCTTACATTTTCATTTTTTAAACCGATTTTCTCAGAATTTGGGCTTAAAAAATATAATGAAGGATTTATAGTAACAGGCCAATATTTTTTTTCTGTTACACTTATGTATGAGTAGCATGTGCAGAAAAAAAATTGAACTGTTACTGATAGTCTTTCAACCTAAAATAATTGCTAGAATTTTGAAAATTTAAAAAAAATTGCTTTTTCACAGCCCAAAAAAGTCATGTGGGACATGTGTTAAAAATTTGACCCCTGAAGTATCCACTGTATTAAACATTCCAATTAAAAAAACTAACCCAAGACATGAACAGTGTTAATATTGTGATTAAATTTAATTGCTAAGTTATTATTATTAGCACCGTGTATTACTACCCATTCGGGTTATACACACTTACGCTAATGTGTAATGGTAGGGTGATTGTGAGATGAAATGAAGGACCTACAGTTTAACGTGGGATCCAAACCACGGTGGAGGCCTGGCATTCCCCACATTCACAAGTTGTGATTAATACACGTCTTGTCAGAGGTGAAGAAAGGGTTTGGCAATCAGATAAATCTGTGCCTGAACCAAGGATCGAACCCTGGACTCCCAGCACAGAAGTCTGACACCTTACCCCTAGACCGCCAGGTCACCCATTTAACTGTTAAGAAGATTTTTTTTAAGCGCTTATCTGTTCTGGTTACACACTTGTATTAATTACGCTAATGATTTTTGGACTTAGGAAGGTTATATTTAGAGGAAGTTTACCTGCATTTGCATGAAGAGAAAGTGGAAAACTATTTTGGAAAAAACCACCCTCAATACACCCAACCGAGATTCTAACCTTGATCTCCCTGGCATCGGCAGTCTAGTCTATTGCAAGAGTAGTGTGTTAGACCATGCAGCCATCGAAGTGGGTCAAAATGACCAATAATGACTTATAAAGACGTGTATTATACAACTAGGGTGGGGATCATAAACCCAATGCACACATGAGCATTGTTTGTGATGTACCAAAGAAGATAAAAATATGACATGTCATCAAAATCTGGGCCCTGATTATTACACATTAATTTCATTGATTGTAAACAATCTAGTCAAGCCTGTAATCTATTTGGTTGTAGGATGTGTTGCTGCAACTGTTGGAAAAAATACTATGTCAACAAACCTCAGTTGTTCTTATTCAAGTTTGATGTAGGTATTATTATTATAAGTGAATCAATTTATTTTTAACTTAACTGGAAATAAATTTGATTTAAACAAGATTTTCAATCAATTTTTAATTTTCAGTACTACTCTTCTGGGTGACAACATATTTCAATTTGTTGAGAAATGGCATCTGGTCACGGGAATCAAACCTGGGCGCACTAAGCTAAGGGTCCCTAGTTTGAGTCCAAGGTCCAGGTGTCATTTTTCAAATAATTGGATTAGCCACCTATATTTTTTATGTTCCTTCAATAATACTGTCACATGAACAATAATTTCAGTGATTTTAGGGAATTAAAACCACCAAATAAAAGGAAAAATGTATTTGAATTAATTATTTTAAAAACCTATGCTAAACATTGACATACTTTTACTTTATGCTATTTGCAGTAGATTAGGCTACGTCTCCTCAAGAGGGCTTGACACCACCGATTATTAAAAAATGTTTTGGTGACATCTAAAGATTCTTATAAAAAAAAAAAAGACCAGCGAAATAAGTTAGACCTATAGACGTATGGTACCATGCATTGAAAATTATCATCAGGTACCACAGATATTTTCATTTGTATATTCTTTTAAAGGCATTGAGAGTTTTAGGCACAATGTTTACTGTACCCAAGACACATTTTTAACTGTATTTAAATAATTTAACATAACTTAGCTTAACAAATATACATTTTTAGGATTATCAAAGTATAGTTATGTAGGCTAGTAAGTAATTAAGTTATATATGTGTATTAATCAAGGCCTATTAGGTAAGGAAATCTTTTTGTAATGGCAACGATTGAACATTTTAAGTTACCATTTAAAAATAAATTCATTTTGTTGAAAAAATAAAATTGGCACTATACTAGCAATAATAAAATGTATTTAAATAAAATAAATAGGCCTACTATACTTAACCCTCTGGGCTCTGACCATATACTGGGGTCCAGGAGACCCCATGCAATTTTAAATTATATCTAGGTTTTTTTTCACTTAGGGTACAATAATTTATTGTCTGGTAATCTATGTTAGCATCGTGCTGTGAATGTGTGTCAGCTATTTTCAAGGTCATTAAACACCAGTTCGTCAAGTGATATCGTTTGGAAGTGATGTGTGGGTACACTGGACCCCAATATAACCGAGTATAAAAAAACTACCAGATATAAAATTTGTGTTTTATGTTAATTTTGAGCATTCACTTGTTATCTTTTTTATAAATGTACTGCAATGTTACAAAACCAATTTATAATTTTACTTTTTCTTTACTAAAAATTAATGTCATGTATGTTTAATCTAAAATATTGTAAGTTTATCAACTTTATGCGGAAAAAAAAATTACTTGTGTTTTCATTTCAAAGAACCATTGAGAAATACAAACTAAAAACATTTATCCCAAAATAATGAAAAGTTTACAGTAACATATTATAGGCTATTTCACTGTATTTTGTGTTTGTTGCTTGAAATAAAACTGCAATGAATAAAACCATTTATATAGGTCTTTTAAATTGTTATCTACACAAGCTAACTTCAAAACAAACAAGACCTTTTTAATGATGTCTTGGGGTTGACACACTTTAATTTGTAAAATATCAGACTTTAGTTTTAACTACCAATTCAAAAAGTCCAGTTTTGAGAACTCTACATTATAAAGAGATTTCAGGGAACATATCTTACTCATAATTTTAAAATATATCAGAATCAAGATCAAATTCAATTAGTGCTAAAATTAAAATAAATGAAAAATAGTTATCATAATAATATGCTGGGATTTGAATGTCAAAAGCAGGATGGCACAGACAAAATAATGTAGATAAATTGAAAACATGATTGTACAGATTCAGAGCATTGTGAAAATCATCAATTTATCAGTAAAAGTATTAAAAATAATTTATTAATCTTATCTAATCTATTAAATTAGAATTAAAAACACATCCAATCAAGACTTTAAACATCAGCTGATTCCTTGAGTTTGAAGCAATGACGTTTCCACCTTATCATAATTTACACGTGCTGTATATTGAAAATGTATACCCATATCTTGATGATGATAGAACTCATCAACATCTTCAAAATAAAACATTTCAAATATCAACAATCTTTTGACCTCCTAGTCGGGAGCTACACACCAAAATATGGCTGCCACACCTAGCCATTTCCTTGCACCTATAGTAGCCTATGGGATTCTGGGAGTGAAAGATTGTTCATTTAACAATATTGCCAAATGTGTTGACCCTTTAAATTGGAGTAAACTATTTCATTCATGGCAATGTAATACTTCAAAGACCATTAACACTATAATTAAATAAGGAATAACACGTAGAAATGGGCAATGGACATGAGCGAATGAGTAGTAGGCTAACCCAAAAAAGTAAGATTATAGTCATATTCTTAAAGTTCATTAATAAGCATTGACAATAGTTTATCAATAACATTTATATTTGCATTCAAAGAAAAACTTACTCACCCATAAATGAGAAAAGTAAATCAATAGGATGACATTCATTTACAAAGTTGTCAAACACATCGCATCGAAATTTCAGGTAAACCGAGCCAACAATTTGGCAACATTGTATAACTTACTGTCAGCACGGAAATCAACAAAACAATCCAAATAGCTGTGATAAATATTTTGTAAACATTTTGGTATCCCAAAACATGTAAACACTATACAAATATAACGTATATCGTAAATATTTTAAATTTTAAATGTAGTTAAAATATGATTTTTCAAGCTGTATAATTTTAAATAGTTGATGAAAGTAAGTATTTGTTTGGTGACAGCGTCACATTGTTCACAAATGGTGGATTTTTGTAGATGTTTGGATAAGTGAAATATAGTTGGATGCATTGTCAAAATATTATTTTATTGTGATGTGACGGTAATTGCTTGTTTTTTAATCAAAACTGTGTTTAATTTACTTCATTCTGAAAAAATCAAGAGGTGAATACATATCTTCACGGTCTTAAAGTAGTAAGAATAACCTGATCGTGTTTCCTGCCCGCCCTGTACTCACGAAATACACAAGTAGGCCTATGGCTATAGGTAAGTAAAATAAATTGAATCAAACTCATACATTGTCAAATATTTATCCCCACTGTTTGTATATAGAAGTGTTGAGGTGTAAAACTAAGAAAGAAAGAAATAAACTCTACACAATATAAAAGTATTGTGTTCCACTTGGACAGCTACTGTTTAAAAGATGGTTGAGCTGTTATGTGGCTGGCTACCTCACTTTAATTAAATATAAAGTCATTCTACTCATATATGGGCTATTTTATACCACTGTTGTGAATGACACAACTGATGTAACATGGCTTAGTGTCATTATAATAAAATATATTGAAATGAGATTCCATACAACCTTTTTATAGGTTCATTGGTTATTTTAGGCTTGGTTAAGATCTGGCCTTGTCCAAATAGTCCGTTCGAGCGCCCTTGGAATCCAAGTGCACTTGAAAGTTGCAAGTGTTGGCTTAAAGGTTGAAATTCCTTTTTGATGATGTCCATATTCTCTTCAAAGTGTACAAATGAACCCCTTACAGTGGACTTTACTAAAGGACACATACAACTTACCCTTTATCGCACACTTTAGTTAGAATAAGGTTTTATCTTGATTGAAAGTAATATGTATTATGTGAAAATGAAATATAATATACTGTAGGCCTGAGACACAAACTGTTAACTAATTACCTAATATATATTGTGTTCTTCGCTTATATAGATATGTAAATCAGTTAGATTTCTCTTTCTAGTGTGAAAATTTCTGTTGAAAGGAAATGTATTTTCAGTTTTTAGGTCTGCACTAAAAAAAATTTAATTGCTTACTTTACTGATAAGTAAATTAACTAAGGTAAGTAGCAATTCATATGTAGATATATATTTAATAATTGCTCTAAATATGCAGAAATGTACTCTATATTAGTCCTATTTGATATCCCTGTGTTTTAGGCGTGGAGTTGTAATGTCTGTGTTATGTATAGTCTGATTTTGGCAGGAATAACAGTAGAAGTTAGTTACTAAAGTTACCGTATTCAAACAGTTTTATTATTTTCATACATCACTTACATTCAGCCCTCACTTTTTATAGATATTATCAATAAATTACCTATAAAATAACACAAATAACAAAGTAAAATGTTATTAAATGGTCTCATATAAATATGTTTGAATTTTCTCTATTGTTCTTCCAACCCAAAATCACGGTATAGTTAGACAATCATTATTTACCTACTCATTTGAAATTCAATTTGGCCCGTGACCCATATATAATGGGCACGATTCCCCTTAGGCGTAGGACCTAAGTGTTCTATGAATGACCTGGGGTCTGATTGTTAGCCTTTTCCTATAATTATGTTGGGGCTAAACCACCAACAAGAAAGAAGCAGCCTATTAAGGCCCTAGCTAGCACAAATTCCAATTTAAAATTTTAAACTTTTCCAGCCAGCCTCATGGCAGTTTTTTTCATCCTCATTTCATGGGTACCTCAGTCTTGCTCCCTCTTAGCTCATGTACTACCACTCTTTCCTGGATAATTTAATTCCTCATTCAATTTCTCCTCGTGACAGCTAACATGCTCCTCACAAACTTCATTCTCCTGGCCTCCACTTTCCTAGTCTCACTTACATTCAATGTCCATGTTTCTGCTGCATATGTCATGTTTCTTTCAATAGTAATTGTTTTGTAATCATGTGGCCCCCAAAATATTTTGAGTGTGCTCACTCGCAGGAACTGTGAAAAGTTAATTTTTTCATCTGTATGCTCCTACAACATATTAGGAGCCTTTCATAAGACACGGATTTTCTCGCAGTGGGATTTTGCCGCACTAATTTTTCCCACAGAGGTAAAATGGCTTTAATGAGAATGTTCACAAAGGGAGGGGAAAATTCATACTACGAAATTCCCACCTGACCGGTCCTAAACAGCCGCTTGTCTTTGCGACAAAATTAGTTGACGCACAGAAAACGTACTGCACATTGACCTTTAGATACATTGACTCATATGCAAACTTTCACCAAGAGGGAGTAAACTGCTTTTGATAAATTATGAAGTTCATTCTCGTGCTATGTTATGGAATGTTTCAAGTGAACTTTACAAGAACCGCCATAAGAAGGACGAGGCATGACAAGAAGGGTTCATTGAATGAGGATTATAGCATTTTATCTGCATAAAATGCTGAGGAAAATAAAGGTATAATTATGTAGCCATCATACAGTTCACGTCGTCACCTCATCAACAGCACAACTAAACATGGCTGGATGGGAAACAAGCGGTAATTTCCCTCTCATAACGTCAGAAGTGTCTGCACGGAAAAACACCGCTGTTGGAAAATCCCTCTCATGTGGAAGTGGCCTAGGCCTACTAGCCAGCATATTTACACAAATGGGTAGGGATAAGGGATTTAGAGGAAATAAGCCCTAATTTTATTGAAATGAGAGTGGGAAGAAAATCACTTGAAAAACCACCCTCACTACATCGGTCCTGGATTCTTACCTCAACTTTAATGTCACTGGGAAATCGGACAAGATAAGGTTGGCACCTTACCCTGAAAGTCCATCAATGGAGGTCTTAATTTTAATAATTTTAAATGAAACTTAACTTAAGAATGTCTACATATATAATGAAATATACAAACCTTGAATCGGATAGGCCCAACTGGAAAAATACTAAGCTGCTTTGCATTGAGTAAAATGCTAGCTAAACCTATTCTCATCAATAATTTACATGCAAACTTCAGTTCAGCATAAATCTAAGAAAGAGGAGAAATTGCTTGGGAAAAAAAAAATTAAATTTGAAAATATAATTTTTGGTTACGGTACTTTTAAGTGGGCCTAAATACAATTATCTTAATATCTAAATTTATTCCTTGCTTACTGTACTCTTTATTTACTATACAAATTCGTTGTTAAAAATTATTTCTTTGTGTGGAACGGTTTGACTGTTGTGAGGGTAAGGGGGAATTTAAAAAAAATATTACATATATATGTGAGTGTGTGTGTGTTTTTTAAACATTAGTTTTATACAGATGAATTAAATTTATTTCTAAAGGTGAGTTCTCACGTGTCCTTTTCAACTAATCATTTCCAATGATTCATTTTGCATGGAAATGAGAGGCATTTGTTCACATGTGTAATTAATAAATTATGAGATTGATCAACTACCATTTCATTTATAGAAATGGCGCCTTGTAAAGTTAATGCACGCTATGGTTGGTGAAATTTTTGTGCAGTTATAGCACAAGTAAGAAAATATATTAAATAAAAATAAGTGTAGATGAGCTTGTCAACCCACAGGTTTCATTAAAGCCTTTCTGGCCTGTACAGATATTGATATAACAATTGAGGATTAAATCCAGTTAAATATTCTTGCAATAAAATATTTACTTATGACAAACCTCAACTTACTCTCATCTTATGTCTTTGCAATAGGGACACTTTGGTTAGCTGTAGCCATTTATATTATACTGGAATTTGAAAAAAAAAAAAAAAACTGTAAATATACTGAAATTTTAAAACGCATCCAGTACAAACCATGTCTAAATAGACTGCGCACTTATTAGCTTTAAAATTGCAATGGTGTCGACTTAAGGGGCAGAAGTTATTTTTGATGGTGTCCAAATTCTCTTAAAATGTGCTGATGCACCCTTAATGCCGAGATCACGATCAACTTAGCGTTAACTTAACGTAACTTAACGTAACGTTAACTTAAAGTTAACTTAACGTAACGTTAACTTAAAGTTAACTTAACGTAACGTTAACTTAAAGTTAACTTAATGTAACGTTAACTTAAAGTTAACTTAACGTATGTGTGATCACGATTCACGTAACTTAACGTAACAATTCGAGCCAAACATCTTCATTCTCGAGTATGATCTGTAATTTATACTAGTTTTACAGTGATGATCTGTGATGTTTATAGTTTTCAATCGATACAATAAATATCTATTACAAATTTTTTTGGATAAATTTAGCTTTCCTATTTTAGTGTGATTATTTTGTTTCAATGCCTGATCACTAGAATTTACGCTAAAGAGTAAACATAAGTCATAATACTAACAAATGAGTTACTAAATATCCCTGATGACGTCACTCGCATAATGATTGGCTGGCTAGATCACGTGATACCCTTCAAGTAACGTAAAGTAAAGTAAAAGACCTCCCAGGACATCTCTTATGTTAGGTTAACTGCAAGTCAACGTTAAGTTAAGTACATCGTGATCGCTTCCATTTAAACACACAAGGAGGTTCTTTACGTTAAGTTACGTTAAGTTACGTTAAGTTAAGTTTAAGTTGATCGTGATCCCGGCATAAAGCACAATTTACTAAAGGGCAGACATGATTCACCCCTTATCATGCACTTTAGTTAAAATAGCATTTTAAATGGAATAAGTACCAGATAAACATTAACTCTATATAAAAAAGATATTTGCTTTGTATTTTTTTAGCTTGTTACGTCTTGTTACCTGTTCAGGTTATACGTCTATTTACTAATTCCACTAATGGGTTAGGGATTATGAAGGCTTAATTTAGAGGAAGTGCACCTGCATTTTCATGGAGGAAGATTGGAAAACCATTTAGAAAAAACTATCCTCAGTGCACCCGACCGGGATCGATCCTCGATCTCCCCATCTTCTGAAGTATAGTTCAACACAAGATGAGCGTGTTAGACCACACGGCCACTGAAGTGGGTTGTAATTTGTTAATTAACATTTATCAATAGGCTAAACATTCTTAAGTAGCACAAAAATCTCATTTAGTTCAAAAAAATATGTTTAGTAAAATTAATTATAAATAATGGTGTAAGAATAATTATGAATAATATTTTATTGATATAATACGATTAATGGCGGGAAAATAACCATTGACATAAATATTGCTATCACCAAAGTCTCCAAAGAATGTGCATATGTCAAAATAGACAAAACACTATCAAAAATTAATCTCTTTGCCATGGAAACACATCTTTCATAGGTGGCCACGAGATAGCTCTAGTTGTACTGTGATGTCCGAATAGTTTTATGCAACCTTTGCACTTAGGGGTGCCAGAAACGAGTTTTGTTAAAGTGCAGTAAAATGCACAAGTGTGTGTGTGTGTGTACAGACTATTCAATCACGGACTAACTTTAACTCAAGTTTCCAATATTAGTAAGCTACCTAAAAGATCATGGTTGTGTTCACAAGAAAGCATGAGCTGTATAAATATGTCAGTGAATTATAGCTTCTGCCTGCTCTGTGGCAAAAAAATAAATCTATATATATATACATATATATATATATATATATATATATATATATTATTGTGATAGCTGTTTTTATTGTTCCGCGATTGGGCATCAATTATAGTGATATTGCCCCATGATTGGGCACCAATTATAGTGATATTGGATTTTAAATGATGACTCTGCGGATGTGGACACGTGTATGCTTCAAGGTTGGGCGGCAATTATAGTAATAACGGATTTTTATACTGATGATGATGATGCGGATGTCGACCCGTGTATGCCTTGCGATGAGCAGTAAGAATAACGATACTGGGTTTTACGATGATGACGACGCGTGCATGTCCTACTTTACACTTGTATATGGTTATGTGATATGATTATTTGTAAATCTTATTCTTATGAAATGAGTAAAACTTTTAATGTTGCACACAATTTATTTAGATGATTACACTTTCGGTACTGTAGAATTTATATTTAAGTGATACAGTTTTGGTTCATTTATGGACTGACTCAGGAGAGCCAGATCCATGCAGTTCAAAATCATGTTTTTTTGGTGTGATAATACTAGGTTTCTGTCTGGATTCATACGCACAAGCTGCTTATATATGATCTACCCCTTGCTTCTTGGATCCCTTGTCTCCAGTGTTAAAACTAACTAATAGGAGAACTCCTGACAACCTGATGTTGTGAAGGCTGGCTTCCTATTGGGTAAAGGGAGCCAGCATTTCCCATGATCTTCAAATACAACAGAGTTGGTCTTTTAAAGAAAGAAAGTTTTAAAACGCAATACATTGAATTTACTACTGAAAATTGATTCTCCATTGTTGACATATTAAAAGGAAACTTTACATACAGTTCTTTAAATAAAAATACACTTCATCCATGACTTTTTGAATCTATAAGAGGGGTCCAAACCAGTATCATTACAATATATATATTTACTGGGGCAATAGGCACAACCAAAACAAACTTAACTTATGAGGTTGGATTTACCTGTTAACAAGAGCCTCAAATAGCCATGATTTTTTTAATGCTTTGTTTCACACAAATTGAATGACATTTTCATCAATCTCTTATAAAACTTTTTTTTTTGTGTATATCTTGTTTTTGGTTCATTCAATATAGCAAGGAAAATAATTTATTCAAACACCTGAACTATTGATTTATGGAACTCCATGGATTTTGCCTAGCTTACCAGTGCTTTATTTTTTCCATACAAGGTATGGCATTAGGTTTGTCTATAAACCACAATATAGCTAACTATTTTGTTTTTGTTTTCAGAATCTGTTCACATCATCAAGCCTGTCGAAGAAGCAATTTAAGGACCATTCAAGGGTCCGACAACTTTTAATGGAAATAAACTTCCAAACATTAATACATTTTCAATCCATGCTGCATCTGCGGACACACAGACCAAACCAAACTTCCAGAAATATTACATGACCACCGTTCCAGCTATAACTTGTCGATTAGACTAGGTTCATGGTACTTAAACGAGGAAGGCCTGTACCACTGGTACCTAGAATGAACGAACCAGTGAAGAAAAAGCAAAGAGTTGATGGACAAGAGGACATGAATGTGGATGATATCCTCATTGCAATACAGCAACACATGCTAAACCAATGCTTGTGCCCTTTATCGGAGAGTATCCTTCGCAAACCATTTCAGGGTTCGCGTCTTGTGTCTGACATTCAAGGGGAATACAGGGTTCCCTTACTCGCTGATTGGGGTAGAGATCGCATTCTACTCTTTATCAGTACACTGCAGCTACTGTGTGAAGTGGCAATCAAGCAAAATGCAAGAGGACTTATGTGCAAGCGCCTTGGGGAGATTTGTGACACACTGGTTAGAAATGAGTATGGTCTTATTGAGCAGCTTATTGAATTCTCATCCCATACAGACCCTTTCATATGTTTTGCTGCAAGCAGAGCTCTTTCGGCATTTTTCATAGTTTCAAAATCTCACGTAGACCCAAATTGGCTAGAGTGTTTGACAGAGAATGCTGTTGTCACAACTGCAACACAGTCACAAATTTCATTCTCTTTGGAGGTTATTAAACGTGTTGTGGAGTGGAAGGATCTGGATTGTCATCCGTTGGAAGACAGTAGTGAAGACAAACCACCCACTACGTGCATTGTTATCAGTTTATCTGACCCAGACAGCCTTGATACTAGCCAAATAAAGTGCCTGTGCATTAAAGCCTTGGAAGCAAAATGGCCTGCCATTGTGGATAAATTCGACGCACTCATTGGTAACTATTCCAACGAGAATGAATCTACAATTGTTACTTTTCTTGGACTATGGGAAGCTATTATTTCTGTAAAAGCAAATTTATCAGTAGTGGATACAAAGCCCTTTTATGCACACTTGAACAACTTTGTGATGTTGCTTAACTCTGCTGTCCCCCCAGGTATATGGAAACATTTATTAGGACTTTTTAATGAAGTTTTGTGTTATGGTAGCACATTAGCATTGCAAGACATCTTAGCAGAGGAGCCGTGTGCGTTGGCACACCTTGTGGTACGAAGTGTGAAAGACTGGCACTTATTGGATACTCTTCCGTACCGCGGTGGGAGTGGCAGGTTTGGAGGAGGAGCAGGAGATGGTGACAGGCCGCTGCTCCAGAAAATGGTACTCTTGGTTTTGAAAAGTGTTGCCGTTACAGTGAAGGAAACACGTTGTGACAGTTCAAGTGACAGCTCACTTGGGTCAGAGGCAGAAGATGTGGATGCTGATATGGCAGTTATTGAACGCAGCATCAGAGAAGTTTTGCGCCAATTGGATCAGTGTGTGAAAACTCTTTTACCCTTTCATCCGGAAACACCTGTAGCCCAGTGGGTAGTGCAGTTATTTGCTGACCAAGATGATGCACTTATTGAAGGCATGGTGTGTTGCTTGGATGTCGCAGTGGGGTTGTTTTACCGTAACACGGCTCAGCTCGATCTGAGGCACACGCTCAGTCCTGCTGCGACATTTGTGCAATTCCTCTTGGCAGTCTCGCATGACCCAGATGTTTTGTTGGACCTGCTCGTCTCCAATGAGACGTGCTTCTTACTGTACCTGTTGCGATTGCTGAAGTTTGTTCGCAGAAATTGGGGGGATTTTGTTGCCTGCTGTGGAAGAGAATTAGATGATACAATTTCTGTTTTAATTCGTTTGAGATTCGCAATTGACAGACTTGTTTCTAAAGACTTATTTCCATACAATATAAATCCTGTAGTCAGGTTACTGGAGAAATGTGAACAATTGTATGAAGGGAATGATAATTAAGTATTAAATTTTCCTAAACAAAAGTGGGATGAAAATTACATGATTTTGTTTAGATATATTTATATAAATATACCTTCCATAGACTACTTCAAAAATTGTGTGTACAGCAACATAAAATAGTAATTATTTAATTTATCAGCTTAATGTATTAAATTTTGAATGGTTTCAAAATAATATTCTTTCAAAGAAACAATAGGATATGCATACCATTCTGAAATTAATTTATTTCTTTATTTATAAATGAGCTTTTTCATGTACATGCCTATTTGAACAAAATGCTCAGGTTCTCATACCATTTTGCCGCCATCCCACGACTAGGTTTTATTTATTTGAAACATATTAACTAAAAATGTTGAGAAAGAGAGAGAGAGAAAAAACGTGAAATGCTATTAGACAGAATCAAATGAGGTTGAGGAATCAAAGGATATTTACAAACATTCCATGCCAAGCAAAATAGCCACAGAATGCTTTAGGCAAAAATTGTGTGCTAATAAATGTCACTTTACCATTAAGATAACTTGTTACAAGACAATGTCAACATATGATTGTTAGCTAGTTCATTTTAAATTTACTAATCACAAAAATGGAATATATTCAATGCTAAATGTAGCTATTTATGTTAGATTCTTTAGCCTACCAATTAAAAAGGTATTGTTAGTTGATTTCTCCCCACCTTTTTTTTTTAATTATTTTTTTTACCATTAGACCTGAATTTGATTGTCTTTAATTAAATATCATGGACATATTTGTTCCATTTACCATACTGCAAATAGATTTTTCACCATCTGAATATATAGCTTATTTCATTTATGTTCTCAAGCAAAATTTAAACTAATGTACAAAATGTTTTAGAGGGCAATTCTAGAAAACTAGCCATAATTTTTGAGAATTGAGTGTCTCTAGATATATATACAGTAGCCCTATGACTTCTTTGGTGCTGACTGACAGCTATGAAAAGTTACCAGACCAAATTATCTATCCCCACCTCGAACCATATGATCTGCAAAAACATGTGTTTAGCAGCTGTCACTTCTGACAGTCATAATTTAGGTATATACAAGAAACAATATGCCAGTTCTATTTATTTTTTATTTATCATTGACCTTGATATGTTGATGTTAGGCCTAGTATTGATTATTAATTTTTTCTACAACATTTAAAAAAATGTAGTATGTAATCCCATATTAGTTTTTATTATTACTTTTAAATTATTTTTACTAATAAATTTTTTTAAATTTAAAAATAATTATTTGTTAATAGTATTATTAATAACATTATAAATGTGAAAAATCTAAACGTGTAGTATTACAGAGAGAAAAAACCACTGTCATAAACCACTTTAACACTATTACAACAAATAAGTCATATTCATTATGAACTGGCTTGTAACTTTTAAATATTTTCCAATGGGGTCGCAAGAACTTCTTCAACATCATCATATTCGTCATCCTTTTAATCATCTTCAGCCCAGTTAATGATGATAGGTGGGTGGTATAAAATAAAAAATACACTGTAGGGCCTACTGACAAATCAAAAGCTATCCTAATTTAAAAATTCTATTTCAGATTCACTACTCTTAAACAGTTATAAAGTCTCTAATAAAACTACAATAACTTAAATAACTTGAAGTCTTAACCTGGTATTTATTTAATCAACACTGGAGAAAGACTCGCTAGTATTTTTTATTACACTTCACAAATTTTTTTGGAATACTATAAAAATCCTAAAACTTGAGGTTTACCATAGAATGCAACACAACACAATCTTGGAGTTAAACGATATATTTTTTAGGCTTGATACACAGACTTTAATTTTCTAATAATGTATATTGATCACTGAGAAAAATTCGCAATTTTTTTTATCACACGCTTCAATAATATATTAGATAAATAATTATTCAAATATCACTAAAAACAGTTTATTTTCCAAGGATAACACACACACAAACTAATATTCACAAAAGAACACATGGATTACTAAGTAGCCAAATTAATATTAAAAAAAGACACTTATTAAAATTTATAATAAAATTATTAACAGTAACATAGACACACCTAAATACTCAACTATAAAATATTTTGTGTGCTTAAACTTGTGGACACACGCACACACACGTGGTTTTACTAACTGTATTTTGTATGATAATTCACTTTTATAATGTCTATTTAAAATTGTTAGATTTTGGTTATGAGAATAACCGTTTGGTTGTTTGTATAGTTTTGAAGTTTGTGTTTGCTGTTTAATTCATATTAATTATTAAAATCAAGATCTTGTTAAAAGTGGCCTTAGATTCAAATAACAAATATGGCCACTGAATAGAAGCTATGCTGCCAGTTGGTGACATAGTCAATCTTGTTGCCAGTGGACGGCGAATGGTTTTTATTACTCGTGTTTACAAAATTTAAACTTTATATCTTACAACATTTTGTATGTCTTTTCCTCTTTATTATCCCAAACCATTTATTTATATTAAAGATATGCGAGGCCAAATATAAAAATATAAATAACTAAATATAATATATAATAACTAAATTAAATGTAAAATTTTATGCTCTATTTAACCTGTAATTGCTGCAAGAGTTAAAAGAAAACCTAGAATGAATTTACTAGACTTTTTTTTCTAACTTTGATTATGGAAAATACAATTCTACTCTAATCCTCATGGAAGTATTGTTAAAAGTGATTGATAATATTTTTTATTGATAATAATAGTAGTACTTAGCAAATAATTATTATTTCCAAATATGTTGACAAAAGTTACTTTCAGACAATGTTGGCATCTGCTAGCTGTCATGTAAAACCAAAGAAGTTCTAAGTTTACTGTACTTATTTTAGAAAAATTCTCTAGGAAAAATGGCTTTAATAAATCAAACATTGAAAAAAAGTATAGAAAAACAAGGCCTACACACTTTTAAAAAAAATTGTAGGCTTCAGGGGAACAAATAAAAACACATAATTATAAAATTTTCGGGGTTCATCTGTCTGCTTCTTCGGCAGAAGAGAGTAAAACACGAATTGAGCTGTGGCAGCATGACTAGATGTTGATCATGGTTACTTGGATTCTGCAGTTGGCTGTTCAAACTTGTCTTGAATCTTTATAAATTGATAGAATGTTGTACTTATATTAGATTTCACTATTAAATTATCTGTCACTATTTTAATTACAATATAAATACATCTAATCTACTGAGTCAAGTAACAACAGTATCTAAGTGACCATGATGCCATAGTCCAGTCCATGTTTTATTCTCTTCTGCCGAAGAAGAGGAAAACAGTAGTATATGTAAAAAAAATTGATGATTATGTTTTTTGAATTGTGAACTTGAGACCTAAATTTTCCTGGTAAGTGTGTAAGTCTTGTTCTTCTATCCTCTTTTTAATGTTTAGTTTAGTTCATTCTATAGATAAGTTAAAATTCTCTTTTTGTTAACTACCATTGATATGTGTCTAATTGACATTAAGTTTTATCTATGGCTTGGGGAAGAGATTATCATGTTATCTGCCTTATTTTATAAATAAAATAACTAGTATTACCTTAATTATGAAAAATAAAATTGTAAATTTTTCTTTTACTTAAACTTATCTACTTATGTTGTCCACCTCTTTGAAAGTCAATAAAAATAATTTTCTAATTATATAGGATTGTCATCCAAATAGGCATCCCACTGTTGTGAAAGGAAAACATTTTTTACCGGTAATATAACCAGTGACTAAAGTGAAGTTATATTTATAAGTAGGTCTTACTGTAGTTAGTGACTCATCAGACTTTTTCTAACCTAACATATCAATTATATTGTTTTAAAAAAAATAGAGCCTATATTTTTACTATGCATTGGTTGGCATAAACTAATGATTTTGAAGAAGAATGTGTTTAATATTGTTTACAATATTACTGAAGGTTTTACAATTGATAATTCATTGTTTTTTTTCCCTCAGAGAATTTTAAAATGTGATAAATCTTTTAAACATTTTATAGATTATTAATAGTAATTTTACTTCCCTCTCAACACATACACCACCCTTTCTGAATTAACTGAGTATTCCAGTTCATTTTGATGCAGTATAGAGTAATATTCTATTTTACTTGGCTATGAATAAAACTGGTGCACTATTGGTTTCTCCATTAAAACTTAGTACAGATGAATATTTAGGTAGTAGCATGTAATCAATATTATTTTGTATTGTTGGCCACCATTCCAGGACCAAAGGTGATAAATTTAAAATATCAAAGATGTAAGAAATTTATTTTAATATGTGCACAACACCTTAAGTTTCATAACAGCATTCATCAAAATTAGAAGACAAGTACTTTTAGAAGGAAAAAAAGTCTTGAAATTTTGAGGATTTTGAAAATGAATTTTACCCATTTTCGTATCTGTTCACCAAATTAATTTTTAAATAAAAGTGTAGATCGCTTTAGTTTTCATAAAACATTTTTATATTTAAAAAAAAAAAAGTAGTTAGAAAATCTCCTGAAATAAAGGTTGTAGTTTTACTTGTATCAGACTTAATACTAACATTTAAAATATAATTTATTAAATACTTAATCCAAGTGGAAAGTATGACAACTCTGAACAAATACTATGAGTTTTGCAGATTTTTTTTTTAAATTGCACTATTTTGAGGGGAGTTATAATACCTATTTTAAAGAAAGGAGACAGAAAGAGGTGTACACATTATAGGGGGATAATGCTGATGTGCCACTGTACAAAATTATATGAGATGCTGAAAAAAAGAATAAGAAATCAAATGAAAGGAACAGCACGGATTTAGGGAACAGAGGTCTACAATAGACTTAATCTTTGCCATAAGACAGCTGATGGAAAGAAGGTATAAATATGGGAAAGACTTAATAATGATATTTATGGATGTGGAGAAGGCATGTGATAGCGTGGATGGAAATAAAGTTTGGAAGGCGATGGAGGGGCCGAAGTGGAAAGAGGAGTTGTAATGAGAGTGAAAAGCATGTATGAGGATAACAGGAGTTGTGTTAAGACGAAGAGCGGAAGAACAGAGTGGTTCCAAATAAAAAATTGAATGAAGCAGGGGAGTACCCTTTCATTGAAAGAATGATAGTCATGATGTTTGCTGATGACTTGATGGTATGGTAGGATAAGGAAGAGGAAGTACAGGAACAATTACAAGAAAGACATGAGGACGTGAAAGAGTCTGGAATGAAATTTAGCATGGCAAAGTGTGAAGTGATGGTAATGACAAGGAAGATGGTAAGACCTAGTAAAGCTATAAGGTTGGATGGAGTAGAGCAGAGAAAAGTACAAAACGTAAAATATCTTGAAAGCGTGATTGAGGAGAACGGTGGACGTAGAGAGGGTTTAATGAGAAGCGTACAGTAGGGAGAGTTGTTCTATACACGTGTAAGAGACTCGCTATGCTAAATAGAAGTGCCCATGAAGTGTAAGGAAGTGTTGTACTTTGTACCCATTTTCACATATGCCGCAGAAACATGGACAATGAATGTAAGAGAAACTAGGAAAGTGGAGGCCACAGGATTAAAGTTTGTGAGGATCATGTTAGCTGTCACGACGAGAAAAAAGATTAGGAATGAAGTTATCCAGGAAAGAGAGGGGGTACAGGGAGTACATGAGATATTAGAGGAAGCAAGACTGAGATGGTATGGGCATGTAATGAGGATGGAGAAGGAGAGGATGCCAAAGAAAATGTTCGAAATGTATGTAGGGAAAAGACAGCAAAGGAGGCCAAGAAAGAGATGAGAGGAACAGATAACAGTGTGTTCAAGTTAGAGAAGAAGATGAGATTGAAAAAGAATTGTTACAAATATAATAATGGCACAATTTTATTATGTCAAAGAGTTAGTAATCTCACTTTTATAATGAAAATTTACCTGAAAATGGTTGAAGGTAACTTTCAAACAACATATTTTACTGTTTTTAACTATAACAACTCAAGTGTGTAGACAGGGCTTTACCTAAAAACATATCTGGCTAGGGGGGTAGATAGATATTCGGTCCTGTTTCAAGTTACAAATCTACAATTTACAAAATAATTAACTTGTAAGTTGTAAGAATTTAGGAAATTGTGTTTCATAAAGCCACAAGTGAAATTGTACTATTTACAAGTAAGTTTATACAGTATTCTGTTGGAAACTCGACATACACACAGTTATTGAAGCCAGTCATCACAATCCAAGGTTATTCAACTGTATAACCTCTCAGTTTGTTTGTGTAACTTGAGTGAAACACAATACTGTACTACATTTCTGTATATTACTTTTACTGTACCATACAATAATACTACAGTACAGTACAATTATTATACCTATAATATTCAATACTGTACTGCGAAGCATCCGTGTTTAGTAAACATACTTCTTATGCAAGTTCATTTGTAAAATTCGACACTATCTCAGTCCACATTATGTCAAGTTTACGAGAGACTACCTTAGTTAAAAAGGTATAGCTTACAAACACTTATAAATCAATGAGTATGAGTCTTAGAACATAGGTAAAATACTTAACAAGTGCAATTTTACTAGATTATTTGTAAATCACTTGTGTAAACATTAACTTATTTGAATATTATATAATAGACATGTAGAAAATGTATTATTGAGGTTGTTGACGGTTTTGGATGAGTTCATTGGCAACTGAGAAACTATTACAAGATAGAGGTTATTATTATGGTACAAAATAAATCAGCAACTGACTTAGTTCAAAAAAGAATAAATTATACCTAAGCAGTGCCCCACAGAAATGTTGAACCTCAAAAACAAAGAACAATATAATGTACCTCATTGAAAAACTTTATTTTATTAATAACTCAAATTTGGGACGCTCCAAACAAAATGAATTTATGTTAATTAATATTTTTAATAACTGATATTTTAATATTTAACTAGAACTGTCCCAAAATCATTTTAAAATGGTTTGTGTACTTTTGGTTTATGTAACAATACATACTAAGTTGAATGTATTAAGATGGGATAGAAAGTTTTATGAAACGGGCCTACATGTTTCAGCTCGTGGTGACGTCCTAAAACAATAGGGAATCTATTAACAATGAATCTCTCTTGAAGTAATTTAAAGTTTTAGGTACTATGAATGGACTCTTAGGAGGTTATTAAATTAGGCATTGAGAAATATAAAATACAATATTAATACTTTTTTTTTAGCTGGGTGTAGTGTTGGTGTTGATCCCATGCCGAAACATCGCTTAGGGGAAATGTCTAGTCGAAAACCATTATGTTGAAATGGCATTTCCACAAAAAAATATAGATTGTAATATATTATAAAATCTTTTTAAAATAAAGTTTTTCTGTGTGTGTGAGTGTGTGTGCGCGCACGCGTGTGTAGTTTAGGCTTTTAACTTCTTTTTTTTTGTTAAATATTCATCCTGCATTCAGCAAACTTTGGAAACTCAAAATAAATACTGTCATCAAAATAGAATTTGGTCGACCCACTTATTTTACGAATTTGAATCGTGGAAAAAATTATGAATATAAGAGAATAATAAAAATGGTAACTAAATGTTAAAATTATTTCTTATACTCCATTCATTATAACAATAGTTTATACAAAGTGTTAAATTATACTGGTCTGGGGCCTAGTTAAGTTCATCCTATAATTATAATTGATTATGAACCACCAATTAGTAGTATTAGAGTTCTAAAACAAATTTACTTTATAAAATTGAAGAAAAAAATTATTTGAGTCTTGAGGTATTCGAGTGTCCCATTACTACAATTTATTTATCTTTGTTATGCTGTTGAAACAAAGTTAAACCATTCTCCTTCATCACCAGTCATATTTTGGAAACAAATATATTAAGGTTTTGAGATTATTAACTAAAAATGAATTTTACTGTTAAATTTTGATAATAGATAATATTATATATGTATATTTAATATTTATAAGTTTATTTTAAGTCTTGCATATTTTTTTTCCTGGCACATGGTTATGTTGAAATTGGGGACAACTTGTGGGTCCCTATCAGGACAAGCCCGGCTTGACATGACTACTGAAAATTGTTTCCTCCCCCTTGCTTGCCATTAGAACAACAATCCACAAAATAATGTAATGAAGGAATGTGTTTTTAATGGTATTAAGTGGCATGTGGAAAAAATCATTAAACTAGTATAGTCCTTTTTAGCCTGACTTGCCCTGGTAACAATTCGTGATCAGCCACTAGAATGAGAAGAAAACACATCACTACCAAATAGTTACCCTTCCTATTGTACAAATAAATATCTGTCACTTTATACATATTGTAAGTTATGAGATTCCCTTACCAAAGCCATGACAAAATCATTGCTGCTTTTTTATTGTACAGTATTTTCAAACATTCCGAAACTAATGTAATGTTGCAGCTATAAGAAGCATGTTGTATTATATAGTTTGTACTAAAAAATGTAACAATTTATAATTATTTTTACAATGTATTGTGTTCCCATGTTAATAATACATGCGTCATAGGATAAATTAAATAAATGTGTATGAATTATTTTCATATGGTAACATTTCTAATATAAAAATTGTACAAAAAATGAAAAGAACTTTTCATAAATGTTTTACTTGTAAATTAAAGGTACAAAATTAATCACACAATGTTTGTCACATGCATTTTTTTTTTCTCATCAAGACAATGTTTAGAAAAACTATCGATGCTAATCATTCATTAGACATCACCAACATAAACATTCAAATTAAAATATATTGAAATAAATTATACAATATTATTTAGAGATGAATTGAATCCGAATTTAACATTTTCTTTCTAATTTTGAATTCTTAAAAAATATAATTTAGTTAAAAGACAAAATTGAATTTAAACAATAATGGCTCCAATTAGATTTGGTTTTGAAGAATTTCTGAGATGTTTGGATTAAAATTGTTTTCGAGCTTGAGCAACATTAGTAATTTCAGATGTTTCAGCTGTAATAAGAACAGCCATTATCTGTGTTCAGTGATGCTGATGGCTGTTGTAAATACAGCCATTTGTCTGAAGTTAATATTTTTTCACCAAGGCTCAAGCGCGAAGTCAGTTTTAATGTTTACCACCGACATTTGATAATTTGCCCTATCACATCATAAAAAACCAAAAGCTTTTTAAGCAAATTAATAATTTTCATACAATTTAGTTTCTATCCAAGTTTATACTATTCTTTTTACCAATTGCACACAATTGTAACTTCTCGAATAACCGATGATTTGAGCATCCATATCTACATTTATTATGAAAGTTAAACATGTTTTTAGCATTCAGATATATCGATAAAATCACTATTAACTAAGGGCTGCCATTTACAAGGATTTTATCCATTTTGTAGATTTTTTTAAAAAGTATTAGCATATCACAGAATATCCTCGATATGGAGGTCAACATCAGAGATCATATTTCTATGAATCGACTCTTTAGATATAGCCTTTAGAAAAGAGCCCGTTTGGTTGAGGTAAACTCAATAATACTTGTATAAAACTTAAAGCATGTTTGGCCCAAACAAAATAAACTCTAAAGAAAGCATTTAATCCACTAACAAATAAGTGACCATAGTGAGCCAAAGCAAAATTATAGTAAAATTTTGTTGAGTGAACTTATCAGTCTTTGAAGCTAAGAATCGAGGTATCAAAAAAAGTTACATTACTAGGTTCAAAAACCTCTTTTTACCAAAACTTGTAGGGAGTTTCATTTTATTTTGACAAACCTAACTAGACGAGAACAGTAAAAATGTGAAGTTTAGGAAATACTTATACTTAACTTTTATGTATATACATTTTTTTTTAAATCTGCATTATTTCTATGCAAGAACAAGATTTATAATGAAATTTTGTGGCAGCCCTGAACTATGTATTTTTACTGAACTAAGTCATTTTATGGCAGAAAAGCAAATTATTTAGAAATAGATTGCACACATTAAAAATCATTTGGAAAAAGATTTAAAACAAAATAAATTGTTGGTAAAAGTGAAGATCGTTAATGTTAATATAATTGTATACTGATCTGACACCTTAGCTTAGTCGTTAGTGTGTTTGTCTACTGAGCTAAGGGTCCTGGGTTTGATTCCTGGCATGGCCGAAAAATTTATCATTGGTGAAATGTGAGTTTACCCTTCCACAGTGATGAATTAAAGCCTGGGGACTATTCTTAAGTTAAATTATGAGGCATATGAATCTATGAAAGGGTCAAGCAAGCTGGTAGAGGGAAATATATGGCTTTAATAAAAAAAAATTACCCAGGCCACAAGCTGGAAACAATAATGGATGTAAAAAATTGTATATTGATTATTCTTGTGCATGTACTTAGACAACTCATTTGAGCAGGTGTTAGTCCATAAATCAAGTTAAAATGAGGAAAACACAATCTATTTTCAAATTTTGTCTAATTATTGGTCATAAATGATTTATTCGCCTATGTACACACACATACACACAATATCCACTAAAAAGATTAAAACCTTTTTTAAATTTGCACCATGCACCAAATTAAAGTAATATTGATTTTTCACTCCCGACATAGGATCCACACGCTCCGTTTCAATTCTAAAATGGATCACATTAATTTTGTGTTTTAATGCAAATTCACATTCAGTTGTAGTAAATCAATAGTATTGGGGAGTGGCTGCTAGGCTTATCCTAAAATTATGTTGGGATGAACATCTAGTAACCATCATAATGGATATAAATTATAAAATACATTTTTTTAAAGTTGAATAATTTATATTATTCTTCAAATACTCATTACCCTTAAGGATTTAAAGAGTCAAGGGGCCCATCCCCAATTATAGTATAGAATATGAAAAGAATTGCCAAATATACATAAGTTTAGGACCATGAGTGAGTTGATTAAAACGGTTCCTACTTGGTGGATTAAAAACTATTTTGCGAAGCTAGTTGCATCTTAGCTTGACATAAGTAAGAAATATCACACCACTGCTGATGTACAAAATAGTTCAAGAGGGAAGAAAATGAGTTCGCCCAGCAAGACCTCTTGTTTATCTGCTGATGACAATTTCTTCCCGCTAACGAGTAAAAACACTCAGTTTACTATTCGAGATACATGTGCTTCCATGTTTTTTTTTGTTTTGACAATGTATAACTATTTTTAGAATCATTTATTAATACATGGTTTCTGTTTCATATTTATATCCTTATAGCTCACCAAATAAAAATCTAAATACATTTAAAATGGAAAATCTTATCTTCATTTGACATTACACCACTGGTAAGCAATGTCGAAGTTGGCTCATATCATCTTGTCCAGACTAAAGAATTATTTAAATACCATGACTATTGTTAGTGTGTAAGTTTGGTGGCCTAACTGCATTCTAAAAATTATATTACTTTAACTTGTAGCTAGGTAGACCATAAAATTGCAGCTTTCCTATAAACAAAATTAGTTTTAACAAATAAATGAACCATACTCATAGTATGTACAAAATATATTGCTCTTTTTTCAGATGATAAAAACTTTCAGGAGTAGCTTGCTTCCATCACCGTTAACAAGGTTAACAATGAAATACATAAAAGAAAGTGATTGGATCATTTCATTAATGAAGTTGAGGAGTTCAAGATATTTATACTTTTTATGAGACCCCCAAATAAAAAGTTAATTAGCTGTGTTGCTGAAACACACTAATATTGCATCAAAATATATTTAATTTTACTATAAAATTATTTGTATTCTGTTGGACTATTTTTTTATGTCAAATTTACAGGCCTTCCTTTCATCCTTATAGATCATCACCACCGACTGTTTCCAGCCTGTGGCTGGGTCAGTTTAGTAAAATGCCTCTATCGTCCTTTATCCTTCCACCACTCCTTCTTTTAAGTTCTTCCATTAATCCTTACACATATATCTTTTAATTACCACTATTTTATTAGCTTTTTATTATCTCAAATCAACTCTTAAATTTCAAATTTCACTATTCATGAAAATCATGTAGTGTTATGAATTTTTTTTTAAATCTAAATTTATTTTAACTACCAATATTTTAAAGTAGACATGTTTACAGTACTATAATTTCAAATATTCTAATGAAAATCGCAGGAAATCACATTAGGTTAAATCTGGATTTAGTTTAGTTGTGTTTGTTTAGGTAAATTGCTTCCAAGTTAGGCTGACACAAACAAAAGGTCAAACAGAAAGCTGAAGTAATTTCGATGAATGCAGAGACATATTTTATGCTTGTTACACAAATCACCGCCAAGATAAAACGTTGGTAATCTTTGTGAGAAATTATTCTCAATCAGAGCTCTTCCTCATCCTGCACATCTATCAATCTTTACATCAAGAGGCCATATAAACAGATCAGGACATCCAAGTTGGGAAATGGAAGAGAATGTGTACAAACCAAAGGTGTAATGAGCTTGTCTAAAATCCAAGATATTATACAAATTAGTACATAGTTGAAAGAGTAATGGTATGGCCCAAAATGTAACTTAGTTAAATAACCTGATTTCACCACACTATAATTATATTAAATTTGCCCATTTGAATTGTAACACTAAAATTTGTTTAACTTACATTTCATATGGGCAAAATAGTATTTGGAGGGTTTGATACAAAATACAACAAAAACCTAAACACATACAAAGCTGTTAGCCCTGCTTGTTGAATTTACCATTGCTATCACAATGTGAGGGGTGGGGCTAATGCTCGAGATCTTGGTCATTCAACCTTATCTTACTACCTTTGCTCTCCTGGCGTATGGAGGAATTCATTTCTGAGGTGGGTACACCATTAAGGCCAATTCCAATTAAACATTGAGTTGTATTGCTGGAGAGGTAGCCGGGCGGTCATTCTGTGACGTCATGCGCCCAGCTCAACCTGCTCCACGAAAACGACTGATCGAGGCAAACTTCTAATCTAACAACCTTGGGGTGGAACACCCTGTTACCAATCGTCACAAGTGGTGAAATGGTCATAAAAGTATGGCAAATTTGAGTATACCAGCTCTCACAGAAAAATATTTTTTTCCTTATGGTGTGTGATATTTTCTACATATCAATGGAAGCATTCCACTTCCTGGATGAGTAATTGACGCAATAAAGCCAAACAATACTCCCCTACACTTTCTTTCCCAACACTTAGTTTCGTCTCTGCCTTAATAAAAAAAAGAAGATAAAATTTAGAAATAAATGATCTTACATTTTCAATTTAAATAATATTCATCATTTATGTATGAGTAGTCAAAGTGTACAGTAGGCTTCTGTGTTTTGAATAAACTTGTTCAAACAGTGTGTTGTTTTAAATATTTGATTAAGCAAACCTAATTTCTTAATTTCTGATATGGAGTGGCGAATTTCACTTATCATTTGGCACACCTGTGATTACATTGAAAAATGTTGCTCACCTCTCATCTAGTTGTTATAAAGATCCTTGAATGTTTAATACACTCAAGTTTACCAATTTCTGTCAAAAAAAAAAAAAAGTCTAGCAATTTATGTCAAACGCAAAAGAAGAAATATTCTAAAAACATAGAAAAAATTATTTAAGATAATAGCTCTCTACATGTAAAAATAGTAGCCAGTATTTATGTTCTACCATGCACATGGTTTATACATAATAGTATGCAAAAGTTTCGGGTCACAACATTTTTTCATAATTTATTAAATGAATGGGTGTATGAAAAACTTTTTCATACAAGAATTTAACATATAGTATTTTCATTATATGTTTGTACAGATAACAGATTTTTAACATGAATATTTAATTGCTTATTTTAATAATAAGTCTTTGCAAAAGTATCGAGCCAAAATTTAACCAAGCATTTAAAGGTGATGTTTACATAATTATTGAAACTCTTAGCTATAAATGTATGTTTACAGTTTAAACCAGTCAGTGATGAAATGCCACAGCAAAGAACATTTCACTTGCAAGAGGCCTTAATAAGCCTTTCTGAACAGGCCAAGCAAGATAAATCAAGAAATTGCCACTGTAAAACTACTATCAATATGATTATTGCTAAATTTAAAATTTCATAGAGTGTATCAGAGCTGATGCAGAGTGGATGACCACTAAAAGCGATGTAGTTTATTGATAAAATGATCAAAATAAAATTTGTGATGGATGTTAAATAAGAGTGCAACCGAGATCGCCCAAGAACTCAAGAGATAAGAGACTTCACTAATATGATTCTCACCACAGTATCTCTAAGCCTGAATGCACTGGGACTTTTTGGATTGTGTGGGCATAAACCCCCCTTGATAAGTTTTTTTAATAATATTCATTTGAGGTATTTAACATGCACTTTCTGAATTGACTGATTATATCAGCACAAGAGAATTTCTATGAGCCAGAACAAAAGGGCCTAACAATTTTGGTATTTTCACATACTTTACAGGATTCTTTTACATGCCACAATTGAGATGGGACCGACTACTTTACTTCTCCTCCAAAGGAAGTTGTGCTACAGATTTTTATAGCTATATCAACCCCAGCTGGGTGTGAGCCCATGAACAATGGGTAGTGAGGTGAGCACTTTACCTCAATACCACTGAGGTTGACCTTTGCTAAGTAAAATGAACCAAAAACCTATTTTTGGAAGTAATAGTAAGCATTATGCTCGATATTCGGTAAGGAGTAGGCATTAGATATAATTCTATGTATCGAATTCCGATGGTGAAACATGTTGGTAGAGATTTATGGATTAGAGAGATTTTCTTTCTCTCTTCAGGAACTGAATTTTTAACAGAAAAAAAAAAAAAAAAAGATCACTTCTAGATTGAGCAGCATAATTACAGACCTTAATCCAATAGAATGCATGTGGAATGAACTCGGATTTTGCTTAGGAAAAACGAAAAATTTTGGTGCACTTTTATAAAATAATTGAACAACATTTCTAAAACTCTGTTACTCGTTAGAATAATTCAATGCTTTTTCCTTGTGCTGCCGTAATTTTCAGAGAGTATGGCTACAAAGTATTATTATTTATTAGGTGTAACATTACAGAATATTAGATTTACCAAAATAAAAGTTTTTCGTTTGCTTACAACAGTGAAAGTATGTGACCTGTTTATTTTGCAGTCATATAGAATATTGATGAACAAATATTTATAGACGTTAGAAATTAAAAAAATTATATAAGTATACAAAAACTTTATTTAATGTACAAACATGTTTTTCATATACACCTTTGTCAAAAAAAAAAAGCACAAAAATCTTATGGCCTGAAACTTTTGCATGCTACTAAAGCTTGTTATATAAACAGGGTGAACCGGTGATTATATTGCAGCTTCAAATCTACAGATTAATAACCAAGGCCTGGATTTTAATTACATGTAATCTTTTTTTTGTGCATCAAAGACAATGCTCATGTGTACATAAACTTTGTTCATAATCCGCTGGTTGTAGAATATTTTATAGGTCCTTCATTTGTCATTTTAGGTCATCTCTTCCTGCTTTGTGTAATTTTTTAGTCATTAAAAGGCATTTTCCTTAAATAAGTTTTTTTTAATTAGTGTCAATATTTTATAAATGCATGATTACTCAGATATGTTTCCAAAACACAGATGTCTGAATGAAAAGATGATATAGGCAAATAACTTTGTATCCTAGTTGCTTGGATGTGGTTGTAAAATACACATTCCTGGTAAAAATAAGCTAGAGAGGGTTGTGTTTGGAGGGGTAGATACTATTTCTGAAGCATGTAGTTGTAAGTCAATGTTTATTTTTAGCATAATGCAAGAGTTTACTCCTTGTTAAATATGTTGAATATTATGCATGGATATTTTTTAGTTTCCCTTTGTAAAGTGTGTGTTTGGTTTAGTCATGTGCATTCATTAAGAGTTTTTATAGCACACCATCTTACTATCCATTCGGGTTATAAGCTTCTGTACTAATTAGTTTAATTGGTTAGGGATGAGCATTGTGTGGTGAGAATGGGAAACCATTTAGGAAAAAAAACCTGGGTACACCCGACCGGGATCAAACCACAATCACCCGTCATCAGCAGTCAAGTCATTGCAAGAGTAGAACCTTAAACCATGTAGGTATAGCGAGTGTTAGAAGAGTCTTTGTTTTATATTTTTTGGTCATTGTATTATCATTTTTGGGTCAAATCCAAGCCCTGAAAATAACACCTGTAAAACAAACATTCTTCAATTGTATGTGGAATCTTGAGATAGTATTAACCTTTTCCAGACACATAGTTTTCATATCAGTTCAAAGATCTTAGATATCAGATGATATATAACCTTTACAATTAGTCACGTCTTTTTTTTATAACACTTTTAGTAGTTCTTCAGTGATTTGTAAGATGCAGTGCTAAAAAAAAGTAGTTCCATGCCGCATGACTGCACTGCTCTACAAAGATAATATTCAACACAAACAGTTGGCTAATCAAATATATTTTAATTTTTGTGTCCTGACAAAGCTGATAAATGACTGTAAACATTTCAGAATGTTTTCTAAATATATATATGAAAAAGGCAAGATATATTCAAAATTATTAATACTTAAAAAGTTATTTTATGAAATTGAAGAGAGAGAGAGGAAAAAAAGCCTCTAGTTCACAAAATGTATGCCTTTACTGGAAGTTATTAAAAATATATTATTTGTGTATTAAACCCGTTATCAATAAATTTGATAAAAAAAAGTGACCACACACAGAAAAAAAATTGCCTATTCTTTGTCAAAGGACAGAGCAAATGCATATTCATTTATCATTTATATTTAGAATTTAAACAGAAAAATAATCAATGCTCCAAATGTGACCATACATTTATTTTGCAAAAAATAAATATTTAACCATAAAATATGTAGGTCTAATACCATTTGTTTAATGCATTTGATGATTATATGTATAAAAAAAATTACACTCAACTTTAGCAGTTGGCTAAATTTTACACATTTACCAAATGAATGTGAATTTGTCACAATGACCTAGGGATTATGAAATTAAACTTCGCTAAACAGATTTTAAATGGGGAGTAAAAATGAATTTATTTAAATTATTTAACATGTTTAGAATTTTCAAAACGCTACTTTAACACCCATTTTGCAAACCCACAAGAGGGTTAGAACAGTACAAAAGTTGTGGATGTCAGTGCATCCTGCGTGCATTAATTTTAATCAGTATAGTTATAAATCATTAGTTTAAACTCTATGTATCATAATCCTCGTCAACACTCGATGCATTCTTGACAGCCATGAAAATAGGGTTAACAAATCCCGCCCCATCACTTGTGACTGGTTGGGGGTCAGTCCGAATTACGTTGCTAGGGACAGCCAATGACGCACCTTGATAATTAAGGTTTGGGGTTAACTGAAACGCATGATTCAAGTTTGGGAATTCACTGTCTTTGGTGCCTGAGAACCTTGTGTCAAATCCAGGGCAGTTTCTGGGTCATCCTTGAAACCAAAGCCAGCGTTGTCTTGTATGGCACAGAAACTCTGAGTTAAATTTTCTGGGGGAGCCTGGAAGCCAGGTTAATGTTTGCCTGTAAGCCAGGACTAGCTTTTGATGCTGTAGCAGCGTATCTAACACTCGGCGAAGGTGGCTGGCTACTGTTGCTACTGTTGTCAGCAGTGGCCGTTATCTCTTTGTAGAAGTTGGCAAACTGTGGGGGACTTTTATCTAATGTTGACTTATTGGCACGTGAGGAGAGATGAACAGCAAGTTTACTCCCACTTCCACTACTTGTAGACGTCGTTTTGCTGAAAGTGGAGATAAAGATTTTGTTATATTAGTACTACTACATTTATGAGCAGAAAGTTATGTGTTTAGCACAAAAATTTAGCCTAAACACATGTTTTTACAAGGTGTCAAAGCTAAAATAAATTATGTTACATTAGAACACATTATCTCCATAAACTATTATATTATCACATCTAACCAAAAAAAGTGAAAGATGGCCCTGGATATGAGACGAACCAGGCCAAGGTTCCTGATTCGATTCCCGTGTGCAGGTTGTCATTTTTCACTTAATTAAATTTGATTCAGCTATCAGGACTTATCCTGTGGATAACCATCACGTATCAGTTGGTGATATACATAAATTAAGGGTCTATTATGGTTTGAAACATATTTTTCAAAACTTGCTTATCAGTAAAATACCCCTAAAATAATTTTCTTTCAAAAACAAGTTATTTATAATGTAAAATACTCACTAGATATCAATTTTAAACAAAAGTGTCAAACACTATTTTTTTAAAAGTTCAAATTTTTAAAAATAAATCCTTTTTTAACTAGGGTTACAATTAAATTAATTTTTCTATAAGAAACAAATCTAAAATGTTTTGTATTCTGTAAACCACTAGCCAGATATCAGTTTTCAGCTAAATAGTTTGAGCCATTTTCAAAAATCAATAACTATTAGTGACTTTTCATTTCGACCCTACTTACTTCTAAGTAATGTATTTTGCTGACCAAGAAAATAAGTTTGCCATCTTTCTTTCATAAAATATTGAATGTAAAGTATCTTTATTTAAATTCTGTTTAATAATAAACAGAATTTAAATATAAAGTATATATATATACATATATACATATATTTTACTTTTAACTCCCCCATTTCTAATAAACAGAATTTAAATAAAGGTACTTGACATTCAATATAATATATAGTGGAACAATTCTTTTTTTAGATTGTTTAGACAATTGCTAAATAAATAGGTATTGTTATGCGGGGTTATACGCTTCAAATGAAATGAAATCTCAAATTTGACACAGAACAAAAGAGACAGTATGTTTTCAATAATTTAACTTGGAAATGCTTAAATACTGTGCATAAAGTGAAAGGGTTTTTTCTCTTCTTGTGTGTGGTGTTCATACCACTAAAATCTAAAATGAAAAGATCTCGCACATTAGTTAATAAACACACTTAGTGAGACAATTTGATGTTAGAGCATTAGAAGGGAGGAAATTATACTTTCTTTGCCCCCCACAAGTTTGTAGAGCTTTAAAATCATGAACATAATTCACTGTATTTAAAAATGAATCCACACAGAAAATTTAAAACCAGTTTATTTTAATGATTTGCTTAGGTTATTCAAATATCTACTTTGAAAGACAGTCAGAACAAGACAGTTTTCTTTGTGAGGATCAAGCATCATTTCTTATAGCTAGTAATTGACTTATCTTAATATTGTGATTTCAGATTACTTATAATATGCAGTGTCCACAGTTAACCTACTAAAGTATTTATATTCTTATTTGGAAAAATATTACACTATAAACTAGAATCATATGATGAATCGAAACTCCAAATCGGCTTTGTAAAAATCCAAGCTACTACAAAGTGGAACCAAGCAAGGTACGCTTGCTACCATTAAAGGTAAACAAAATTAACCTGATGTAGTATGATGATGAAAATTATTTCAGTCATGAAAGTAAGCTTTCTTCCTTGAGTTGTGACTTTACAACAAAGGCAGTTCGAATGTAATTTCACCTCCAATAAATACACAAAAATATTTACCATATTATTTTTAATGACTGGGAAGAAATATAATAGAAAGTCTAGCTACATTAATATTAGGGTTGTCAAACTCGATTCCTCGATACCCTCCATTCTTACTGGTATTGAAAGAATCGAGAATCGATCTTAACATTATGATTGTCGCTACTTCGATTCTTAGCTCTCAATAAAACTGACAACTAAACAAAACGGAAACATTTATAATAGGTAATAATCGATTATCCCTCGTATTAGTTTAGTTGCCGTTTCACTTAAATGCTGGCAAATTGTAAATATACCGTATAGTCCAGAATATAATATGAACCTAGCATTTTGAGATGTTTTGAATAAAAAATAAATGGTCTCGAATATATAAGACCTGACACTATGCAGTAACAAGAGGTAAAAACTTAACAATGTCGACACACTTTTTTTTAAATTAAAAGTTGAATGAGACTGCCAGAATACATGAATCGATTTTAAACAAACAATTGATATATAATACGTAGACTAAGAATGGCAATTTTTTGTAATATAGCGATATATCTGTCGTTAATTGATATATCACAGCATGTTAAATCGAGAGTTACGATATTTCGATCAAATTAAGATGGCTGCTCTCTTGTAATTATATTCTTTGTCACTTTCAATTTTTAATGTTTTATTTAGCTTTTAATAAGACAAGTTTAATAAAAATTGAGTAAAAAAGTTATATCTATTTTAATTTAATAGATTTAGAGTGTAGTCCGATATATCGTTGCCAAAGCACTTCATCACTAATTTCTGGCGAGCTAACATGCATAGCATCAATTATGATGGACAACTTTATATTTTTGTAACGTGTGATATGTAATTTATTGTATTAATTTCGAGTTTATATGAATTTTTTTTTTTTAATTTTCAGTTTTGAAGACTTTTAGTGTGTGTAGTAAATATCTATAAGAATGTGAGATTAAAGTTTCAAGTGACCATGTGTTGGTTGAAATGGCCGAGTCCAAGTTTCACATTGAGGGGGGAGTAGGGTAACAGGTAAGTTAGATTTTCTGTACAATAACCATTATTATTAAATAGCTAAAAAAAAAAGTTTTTGACTGTTTTTACAAAGATAACCTCTTTTGTGTGACAAATAATTACAGAAAAGTTTTTATTTTCAAGTAGCCCTACTTAAGTATTTTAAATTAATACCAGTACAGTACTTAAATTTTCTTTCCAATGTCATTAATGCAAAACAGTGCACGTTCATTTAACAATCCTATCTGGTAAAATGAATGGACTTGTGTTCTCAATGAGGTTTCATTTGTAGGTAATAATACATGTTTACTATAATGTAATTCCTAATTATTTTGATTAAATGATTTAATACTTGTTAAACTTGATATATTTTTTTTGTTAAAATTGATATTTTTTTGGTTAGAAATTTTTTTTTTGTTATTTATTTTGTATTATTATGAACTTTTTTAGTTTTTAGTATGTTATGAAGTTGAATACCTACATATTTTTTATATGAAGGTGGATTCTTGGAAAAATAATGAAAAAAAATGTTTAAGAGTCGGAATCGAGAATCGAAAAATCGAGATTGAACTTAGGAATCAGAATTGAGAAAAACAGGTATCATGACATCTCTAATTAATAGCTACTACCTTTCTTGTACCCTCATCCAACTATAATTTAATAACAATTATTAATAACTTTCTTTAAGGAAAACCTCTTTTCACGTTTTGAGGTATTTTGTTACATTAGGAAGAAGGTATAAGCATGATGGATAAAACATATAAAAGGGGATAACACAATTTAGATTTTACAATGAAAATAATAACATAGAATTTACTATTTTATTGTAAATATTGTGTTCATTTCCTTTTAATGTCTCTATCCCTCTTTACGGTACTTTCTTCCAAATATAACAAAATACCTTAAAAAAAACACTTAAAGAAGTTTTCCTTGACGTGATTATATTATTTATTCACATCTAATATCCATTTCCTTTGTTCGTCCTTTATGTTATTTGTTCTTTTTATATAATCTTATTTAAGTGTCCTATCATTCGTTATCATTTTCCTTTTAATCCCTTTTGTTTTTTGGTTTCCTCTTTAAGGAAGTTCCGTTGCACATTTCACACTACCTTCTGATGAGTTCCGATAGAATGAAACCCAGGCCGGAGGAGTGGGCGGTGACGATTGATTTTCTTTATGAGACAGCCATTACCTCTTTGGCAGTAATGTAAAGTGTGAACTTTGTTCCTTTCTTTGAAAAAGCAATTGTGTTTGTTCTCTTTTATATGTTTCTTTACAGCTTTCCTGTACCTTCTTCCAGGTATAACAAATATAAATAAAGACATTTTCAAACTTGTAGTGTTGTGTCATGAAAGTAATTATTGTTAAAAGCTTATGTTTTGTTTGCTAATACCTTTTAAATAAATGATGAGGTAATAGAAAATAAAGTATTGTTTTAATCTTAATTTTGCTTCATATCACTTTGTGGTTATTTACTTTTGATGATTTAGTGTAGTTTTATAATTTGTTAGCTTGTTTATTGTAGGAACAATAATATTCAAAGATATTTAAAAGATTACTTTTTACTTACTTTGGATGTAATGTTTTAAATACATAGTGCTACAAATTTTGAAAATGAGAGAATGAAGAACACGCATCAGGTCAAGTTCCAATAAGAACCAGTTTTTTACCTTGGAGGTTCAGCCTTGGTAGATGGCACTGTCAACGGTGACGACACTCCTGCACCATCCTCCGCTTCAAATGTCGAAGAGTCAGGAAGAGCTTTCACTAGATCCTTCAAGAAGTCAAACCTGCTCTCAGACAAGATGCACTGCTTCCTGAGACAGGAATTTTCCAAAATTTCATAGCAATTTGTTGCCGGAATTTCATAGTTTTTTTAGCATTACATTTTACTACCAGTTTAGGTTATTGTACTAACTACACTAATGAGTTAAGGATGAGTTTAGAAGAAGTTTACCTACATTTTCATGGAGAGCAGAAAACCATTTTGGGAACAGTACATCTGACTGGGATTGAAACACCAAGCTCCCTGTCAATGGCAGTCTAGTCTAAACCTACTCTTGTGAAGAGGGGGGTGGAGGGGGGGGAGCACAAATTTGTTCTAAAAAAAGTGCTGGTATTTATTTAGTGAATATGAATATTATAGTCTCACATCTTTCGAAGTTGTGCCAGAGCATATATTTAGTGAATCTGGGCTTAGGTAAGAGAAAAAGGAAGTTGACTAAGCTGACGAGAGGAATGGCTGGCTGTTCAGCTATATTACGTGAGACCAAGAGGCAAGAGTATGAAAGTCCAGTGAGCAACACATTTTTATAGCTAGCTAGTACTCACATGTGTGTTGGTGTGAGTGTCCTTGCATTCTTTGCATTTGTTATCAGCATGGCCCTTGTCAGTAAGGATTCGACAAACAACTCCAATGTTCTGGGTATTTTTTATTAAGAAAAATCACTAAATAGCATTGGCTACTTGTAAAAGGCAGGAAAGAAGTCATAATATGATTACACATGGATATGCACATCTATGGAATCTGAGACCAAATTAAACTAGTGCATTCTTGGCAGAAACAGTAAATGTTAATTAATATTAAACTATTCACTCACTTAACCTAACTTTAAATATTTCAATACTAAGTTTAGAATAAGTAAATATGGATTTTTTTTAAAAAGAATTAACATTAAAATTATATATTTTATTCAACAAACAATTTAGATTAGCGTTCAACATGGCGGAACATAGACAGTCTATTTTACATTCTACTGTACATCTGAGGCTATATCTTCACTATTTGATTTGTTGCACAGCTCTTAATTTACAGTCGTATCTGGTCGAAGCAAAGCATTAGGTTTGATCAATAAAAGCATCAAGCTGATGATTTGGTATAATTTGTTTATCCCCTTTTCATTTATTTGAGGCATTTAACATACACTTTCTAAACACACAGATTTTATCAGCAATCAACTTATAATCTAATTTAAATCTAGAATAGACAACACCCAGTCCTCGGCTGTTAATTCATCACTGTATAAGAGGAAACCCTAATTTTACTAATGATCAATTTTTTAATCATGCCAGGAATCGAACCGGGACTCTTAACTCAGTAGATATACATGCTACCGAATGAGTCAAGACGTCAGACCATTTAGTATCATCTGGTCATAAAAAGTCATAGTCAATAATGGGATACAATGAGTCTTGTAAACAATTCAAGTGTGAAAATTCGAAAATACTTTCACAACACTTGTTTATTCTTCGAGTGTTGGCAACCAGTTCAGCATACAATACTTTGTGCTTATAAAGGATATAGATTATAACAGGAACAGCCTGAGCTACTTTTCCAACTTCTTCGTCTGTTTGCATTATTTTCTTGATACGACCCTGAAACATTAAATATACACTGAATTATTATATTCATAAATGGATCTAATGAGACAACTTGTATGATTATCAAACCAATTAGGAAAAAAGTTGGCAGATCAAGGTAAGAGATGTGTTTTGAATGTCTAAGGCAGTGTTTCTCAACCTTTTTACCAGGGCGGCAACCTTAACACAAGCAGGGCGGTGGAGTGATTTGTAGAGTAAGAAGCAGTTTTGGGTGGATTTGCAGTCTGTAAAAATGTTGAGAGTCTGACCCAGACTTAAAAATAAAATATTTACAATAAAATAATATTTAATACTTTTTTTTTACTAGTTAGGACCAATATTTGTAACTTGGATTGATAAATGTACTCAAATTTTAATTAAACGTCAAAGAAGTTTTTGTTTTTAGCACTGCATGTTACTACCTGTTCAGGTTATGTACTAATTATTATAATGAGTTAGGGGTGAGGAAGAATGAATTTAGAGGAAGTGTATCCACAATTGAGTGGAGGGAGAGTATAAAAACATTTTGGAAAAACTACCGTCAGTGCACCCGACAGGGATTCGAACCCTGATTCCCTGTCATTGGCAGTCTAGTCTAATACGAGAGTGACGCCTTAGGCCAGGTGACCACCAAAGCAGGTTCAAAGAAGCTTCCTGTGTAGTCATCTGTATTGGAGCATTTACTTACAATAAATTTGTTATTACTAATTAATATACATGAATCATTTTTGAAAGCGTCAGAGAGTAGAAGATTTGAGGAGTCGGAGTCGAAGACTTGGTGTACCAACTCCAAAGTCCTGGATACAGCCCCTATATTTAGCCACACTCTCGGTATGAAATGTCCTTATGTCCAGGCATAGTGTTTCAAGAAAACGCCTAGTAAAGTTTTTTTTTTAAATATACTCTTTTGGGATAAAAAAAAATACTGTTGAAACAGTAAAATAATATCAACTAAAACACAAATATTTGTTGGTGAAATGCATGTGGAATTAAAATATTTTTGCAGAAACCCTATAGGCCCAATCTTACAATTTCACATTAAAAGTCTTCAAAACTTGACTGTATGTGAAGTCTAACCAGTGGTTAAACTTGGAATTGTGTTTTACAATATACTATTTTGAAGTGCTCAACAAGTTACAAATGTGTGCCTTCCATTAGTTTTTATTGCTAAACTTCTCAGAGTACTAGATTTGTTACAAAGCTTTTGATTGGCTTTATTTGAACCAATGCATTTTAAGTTAGCTCTTTTAACATCTGTGGAGTTGTTATGAAAACAAATTTAATTTAAGTAGAATTCCATCGGTCATGTTTTTTTGTTTATAAGATATTTTATTCAATAATCACACATAATATAGTGCTTTTTTCTACTGTATATATTATAAAAGGGTGGGTTAGCAGTTTATTTTAAACAGTAGAGTCAAAGCCAATTGTTAAATATATAAACAAAATGTATAAACATTTTAAAAATTCAAATAAAATCAACAAAAAGTTTATTTAAAAAGCGGTATTTACAGGATGAACAATCTCTCCCTCCAGCCCAAGGGGGAGGGGAGGCTCTTGATGGAGGGCATCTATAGATTAAATACACAATTTAAAATTCAAATAAAAATCGCACATATACGTATAATGGAGCGGGGCAGTGAAGAAAAAAATGTCCCACATATTGGCCAATCAGGCCTACACATAATAACTAACAAGACAATACAAACATAGGTACAGATGTCATATATTAACTATTTACAAAAAGAAATGGTCTAGATCCAATTTGCAAGATGAAACCAGTGAAAAAAAAAAGGTACATCTATTGAGTAGTAAACAATAGCCTGGAGGGTGAGACCAAAAATAAATAAAATAAAAGGCGATGCTAGGAGTTAAAATACCTAGACCCATGTCTTACAATGACTTCAGGGATGGGTTATAGACTTCCAAACCACCCTATAAAAACTTGTTGAAAATAAAATTGGAATCCCATTGAGCAAATCAACTAAACAACCCTATCAAATAAAATAAAATAAAATTGATACATCATCTTGGAGGAAAACAGGCGGTATTTCTTAAAAAGATTTTTTTTTAAATCAGTAGAAATAAAAATAGGATCCGATCAGAAAAGAACCCGGATCAATTGCATGGTAGATTCGTCCCGTACTAAATGCGACAAATTTACACTTACAATTTTCATATTAATTTAGAAATATAAGCTACTAAGGCCGTATTTGCTAGTGAAACGCAGGCTGTTTAATTACAGGCAGACAAAAATAAAACCAAAATTTGAGGTATAAATGTTGTTTGTAGTGGTGCCACTATTTTTACTTTGAATTACTTTATTTAATTCAATTCTGTAGGCTAGGTAATTTGACTAAAAAAAACTTTTAAATTAAAAAATTATTTCACAGTCTGCACATGGCTCAATCTTTCTTAGTTTTTCTACCAAAAGAGTGGCATTCATCATTTTTGTTTTTTGTATTGTAGTCACGTTTAGACTTTCCACAATAGAAGAAATCCTTAATACAAAATAAGAAAAACTCGATCCAGAAATATTTTTCTTCTATCATGCATAAACTCGCCATGGTTGCTAGCTAACATGCCACTAATGTGACTGACCAGCACAGCCATACTCTCTCAAGCACTCTTGCTTGAAGACAGGAAATCATACTGTTCAGTATCCCATCAATCATTTGCACAAGCCGTGAATCACTCCCAAAGACACTCAAAATGCTTGTCAAGCATACTCGTTGTCTAGTCTGTGGGATTTTCTAGTACAAAATTAGAGGTCTCTTCAAGCAAAAAAGGTTGTAGCAAAGGATGCTTTTGCACTCTTCTTTACATCTTTGCTATTTATGACAGAAATAATCTCACCTCCCTTGGTTTGGTATTTAAGTGCCAGCTTTTCATAGATCTGCATCGTTAGTCACATGATTTAAGAGGTCACTCTCACAATAAACAAGATTACCGGTACCCATAATGAGGCGCTCAAGATTTAAATCCTGGACAGGTGTAGTGAGGATGATTATGCCTAAATAGTTCCCTACACAGGAATGAAACCTACCTCTTAGGACAAATTTTTTTTTCTCTAAAATATCTGAAAATTACAAAATTTATACTATTCTCAAAAATGTGGGGAGTCCAATTATACTATACTCAATAGTATTAAAAATAGTTGTTACATTGAACAACTCAAAACCAAATTTATCTAAGCACAATAATTAATATTGTTGAAAAATGAATAACACCATTTTTATTTATATCCTACTGAATAAAAATTAAATATATGATAATTTCGGCATTTAATTGGGTTAGTCATATAGTGGATAAGTCATATAGTAGATTCAATTTAAAATTGAAGAGAGTCAACATCTTGTGACATATCAACACTTAGTGTGTCCTTCACGACGACTTCTTTTCCATGATTATGACACCTATATGTCGAAACATGTCGGATTGAGTATTCCAGCATCTTTTCAATGCTGGAAATGCATAAGGAAGTAATGGGACAAGAAATAATAAATAAGACTTAAATTATTACAAAATTCTCTACTTCAATTAAATCCGTTTCAAATTTGTTAACCTATAAATTAAAATTTCATACTTGTCAACTCTAATACCTATATATACTTTAAACATTGTTTCATTAAATATTGCATATCTTAAAGTTGTTGTATAACAATACTCAATCATTTCATTATAACCTATTTGCAGATGTTAACATTTTAACCCAAATTCTATCATTTGTATTCTTAACTTACATGAACTTGAACATTGTTTTGGCCAACCTATATTGTTATCTGTAAGTTCTAAAACATTTTTTAACATGTTTTCATGTATTTTAGACTTATCATCACCTTATGTATTGCTAAACTGATGATGAATTATTTATTATATGTGTAATGTTTATAATTTGACTATGTTATTACCATAAACTAACCTAATTATACAGTTTGATCTACAATTTCAATTTATTACATCAATTAACTTAATGAATTTATCAATCAATTCTTTCTATATATTTTTGAGCAATATATCTAAGTCCTAAATTCTAATTCAAATCCACTCCTTACTTTCAACTTGTTTAGAATGTTTTTTTAAAATGGCTTAACATTAGAGTTGGACATTTCAAAACCAGTAAAATTGCACAAACGAAGCTGTACATATATTATAGAGCCAATTAATGTGCAATAATTTTCTCTAGCCTACAGTGTTCACACTTCATTCTATTTCACAACATATTAATTTCTTTAAACTGGTTAATATGTTATTATCGAAATGAAAACACTCTTGCATATCCACTAACGAATTTGCATATAGCAAACTCACACAAGGCTAGATTAGAACACAAATGAAAATGTAGTAAAAATCTGCATGGACACACCCACTGATATTCATCCACTGCAAGTCAAATATAAAAATAAAGTGATAAATATATTTTAAGGCTAAATAATGTGTCACCATAAAATTAAGGTTTCTTCCAGCGTAGCTTAACCTAACCTTTATTAAGTTGTAATTATTCGGCCGACTTGATCCAGTCTTGCTAAAGTTCCATTCACTAGAAAATTAGAATCTCATTTAATATTCACAAAATTAACTATTTGACTCTATTAATATAAGATGTCATATTGTAAGGAAACATGGATCAAACGTGTTGATCTAGTATGTTTACGTTTGAATTCAAATTGTATTGAGTTGTCTAAAGGTTGTAAAAATAAAATAATTCCAAAGAAATATAATTAAGTAATAATATAATTTGAATTGCCATTTCCTTGCGAGTATAGTGATAATATTACATTTTTTATGGTTTGTTATTTTAATTGAGATCCAGTCAGGCAGTGTTCTATATGATAAGGTGAATTACGCATTGTTTCCCAAGGGAAAGTTGTGTTATTGCCACCGCCAACTATTGTTTTACCTACGTTAATAATTTATCAATGTTGTGAATGTAAAGACAAAATGTTTGCCCTGAAATGAACATAAATTAATAGAGAAGAAGCCATAAATACTTGCAATAAACTATGTTAGGTAGTGAAAACTATAGCAAATAAAATTAAATTCATATAATTTATTTTTTCTAAATTAGGGCCACTTTTTTCATTCAATAATGACTACATTAATTATGGAAAGTGGTTGATAAATGGTATAACTACTGCTGCAAAGATATAAATCATTCAAATAGGAGTCCACAAAGTGCATAACCAAGCTAACCAATAAGAAAACCAAAGACAAAGTCAAATTAATTTTTTAAAAAGAAAATTTTCTTGAGCAAAGCGCAGACGAGATCTGTGAAGCAGAGGTTATTATGATTACTAATGAGAAGTTTAACCTATAAAAGCGACACCATTCTTTCTGAGAACTTGATATATCTCAGAAAACTGTTTACGAGATGCCACGCTTTCTTTTGTTTTAAATATTTATGGAATAAGTTAGTTCTACGAATGTAATTTTATTTTGTATTTGTTTCCATAGCAATGGATCCTTTTGCTAAAAGTGGTGCTTTCATTTTGATGCAAGTGCACATATTTACTTGATGTGTCCTTAAAAGTATGTTTCGACTAGTCCAAACAAAGTTAAAGTTGGGTCTACTTCTACAAAGTGGTAAGGACAAGGTAATCTTAGGTGTGGTGTCGATCTTTAAAAGATCCTAGCTTAGAGGTAAAAGCCCCAACACAAACTCCATGTTCGTAGTCCATGTTCCGGCTCCATAAGAAATTCTACTCGCGATTGCAGAGTCAATATCCGTAATCACATGACTGTTTCAACCATTGAGATAGTAAGAGACTTTGTCCAATCAAAGAATTCAAAAGAAAATTGTCTACAGGGAGTGCAGATCAAGCAGTCAGCTGATCATTTAAGAATTAAAGAAACCAAAAACAACTTTGTTGAGAAAACTTCCAGTATATACTAAAATGTACGATAAGTACAATCACAAGAAATATATCATTTATAGCTTGATTTTAACTATTAAACTTAAAATAAATAAGTGTTTGCAATAGCCTGAAAATGCAAAACAGATGTACTAGTATTTTGGATTAAAAACAAACAAGAACTTTTAATATTTTTAGTATAGGGGGTGTTGAACCTACAAAAGCAAGGCCAATATTTCTGACAACTTGGTATTTCTCATAAAACATTTTCCTAGAAGCCGCTCTTCCTGGAGTGTTTAGATTTTTAGAAAAATGTTTCTGAAATAGCTCCATGTGTAGCCATCTTATCATTTTGTATGTTTCCATAGCGACGGGTCCTCTCACTGTCATTCGCTCTTTTATTTTTATGTGCATGCACATATTTACTCGGCTGTTATTAGTAGTCCGTATAATTTAGTCTGTAGAAAGTTAAAGTTGGGAAACTTCTACAGAGTAAGAATTTATAGATAAGGACTCTGTGGCCAGAGCAATATGATACTGTGGCATCAATTCCTTACGGACCACGGACACGGGGGGCCTTAAGGAGTCGGTAGACGGGGCTTTAGCAGCATGTATTTTTGAAACAATGTATGAAAAGTGTATAACGTATGACTGAAGGAGTTGACACCAGTATCATTAATACTATTCAAACTTAGTGTAGGCTTAAGTTGGCTCGAAATTAAAAAGAACTACAGTAGTCCATGTAATGTGGCACGGGCAGCCTAGCCTTATTTACCTTGGCGACTAAGGTTTAAATTGAAAACATTTCCTCGTTGAATTAAATTAATAACATTTATTTTTGTTTTTACGTCAAAAGGAACACTTTTTAACGAAAAAATTAGCATTTTAAAGTACCTACAAAACAAATTAACAAATAACTTACAGCTGGGAAGCGAGCATTATACTTCTTTTTCTTGCTTGGCATGTTAATGATTTTAATATATTTTATAAATAATTTAAAAACGATTGAATCAAAATTTTAAAAAACAACCTGAAAACAGAAATTGTTTTTAGAAATTTGCCCCCACAAATCAATTATTTATCGTCTTTATATTATGTTCAATTATAAGGGAAGTACGAAACTTTGTTGCCAACAATAAAATAAGATATGTTATACAGTTTATAAACCTAATGAAAAGGTATAATAGATAGAAACTATATAGATTATAATTATACATATGTATAATTCCTTTTCAAATACTAGTAATGTATAAAATATTTACAAATCCACCTTGCCTGTGTTTGTCAGTGATCTCTATATTATACTGGATGGACATAAACATACGCGGTGCCAAGAACCTGAGTATGACGCTCAAGTTTATTGTCTGCTTCATTGTGGGGGGGACAGATTTAACGGTATCTTTCAATGTTCTTATTAGGGATGGGAAAAACTGCTCCTTTAGTGGAGCAGGAGCAATCTGCTACTGCTCCACCACTGGACCTGTTCCTTTTACCTGCTCCTTTTTGTCACAGCTCCTATATACAAAACTACTCCCAGCCTAATTTTTTTAAGCATCGTGTCTACTGCCCGTTCGGTTTATAGCCATATGCACTAATTGCGCTAATTTGTTAGGGACGGAGATGGCTGATTTTAGAGGAAGTGCACCCACATTTGTGTGAAATGAGAGTGGAATATACGTAATTTACGTAAAACCACCCTCATTGCAACCAACCGGGATCGAACCCCAATCTCCCTATATCGGCAGTTCAGTCTATCGAATTGTTTTCTAAATATTTTGTGGGCTAAATAAAACCAGTCAGTGGGCCGTAGATTGCTGAACCTTGCCTTGAATCATTTGAATCATTTTTCAATGTTCAACATTAACGTAACAATTTATTGTGCGAATACATTACATACTGTACTTGTATTGTGGAAATATTATTCTTTACTACAAAAGCTTTCCTCCTAAAAACTCATTTGTGACTCCCCAACCCATCTCTAAACTAGGTCTATAATCGATAAGTAAGGTTGCGCTGGACCTGATCTCAGCGCTGTGACAAGAACACAACGTATCCACTTCCTTTCTACTGTACGACTGCTCCAAAATATCTCAGGAGCATAAAGGAACAAGGTTGCTCCAGACCTGTTACAGCGCAGCCTGTCACAGAGACGAGGAGCAAGGTTACTTTGGACCTGTTCCAACGCTGCATGTGACAGAGAGACGAGGAGCAAGGTTACGCCAGACCTGTTACAGTGCAGCCTGTCACAGAGACGAGGAGCAAGGTTCCTCTGGACCTGTTCCAGCGCTGCCTGTGACAGAGAGACGAGTAGCAATGCCAAGCGTTGATAAACACTTCTAATACGTATCTGTTTTGTGCTGCCATCTACCGTACAATATTGTAACGACGCAGTCTCGACTGAGAGAAAACAGTAGAAGCTCGGAGAAAACAAATGGGAATACAGTAATAGGTTTAACGTTTCAAACTGACCTGTGACAAAAAGGAACAGCTCCTTTCGTCTGTCAGGAACAGGTTGTGAATGTGACGTCAGAGGAGCAGTGACAAAGGAGCAGGTTGTGATTTCACAACACATCCCTAGTTCTTATGCGAAAACATGAATCTAATAGATAAAAGTGTTAATGTTTGAAAATAGTAAAGTATTATACGACACTTGCATGAAGAAACATTTACATTAAAGTATATACAATACAGTTTTACAGGTAATACACATACGAATAAAATCTTTAATATATTTAAATATGAAGTTATAATCCATGTTGTTTACAGTCTACTAAGGCTATACTTAAATTTAAAGATGGATATTAGATTGTATATTAGTTTTAGAAACCATACTAAATTGAAATGTCTATAAATATAATTAATAAGGTATCTTAAAACGTGATTACATTTGTTTGAATGACAAACTCTATATAGTTGCCATAAATTCAAACGATCACTTAGGTTATAGGCTTGTAGGAAGTATTATTATATTAACATTTTTTTTAAAGTTGGCTCATATTTTGTATATTGCTTTCAGAAACCATATTATGTTAAAAGTTCGATTACTATAACAAAACAAGCTAGCTAAAAACTGTATTACATTTGTTAATATGACATATTTTGTGTAGAAGTATTACGTTCAAACAATAATCTGGGTTATAGGCTTATAGGAAGTATGGTACATACTGAACCCCGATTTTAGCAAGAATCCAAATCTGTAAAGCTTTATTTCGTACCAGGATAATATCAAACATTAGTATTTTAGTAGGATAAACGGCCATTAAGAAAGGACGTAGAAATTCCTTTCTGGAAGGTCTTTTATCCTACCTGAATACTACTTTAGAGTAGGCCTCTGGTACGATATAAAGCCTTAAAAACAAGCTTCCTTCAAAAATCATCGTATATATTAGCTCACATAAACTTATTTAAAGAAAAAACTCACCAGTTTCAAACTTTGTTATGCTCTTCAAAGCTTTTACTAGCACACTTATTTCATTTAATTAAGCACACATTGATGTACCTCATATATTCAATCAAAATAATGAATGAAGTCAAAATGCCACATTGCCTTGTATAGGTAAAAGAAAGAAGAAAATACTTGAAAGTTTACTTCTTTCTTAACCAAAGGTATGCAGACGACAGTTCGAAAATTTCAGTATTATAGATATCAATGGTGTTTGTAGTTTTAAGAATAATCTAAATTGAACAGAAATAATTTTGACAGGATTTTTTTTGTTTATTTTAAATATGATTTACTTTATTTAAATTAATATAGGACAGGACCGTGTGATAATAGGCTGCGGTGGCAAGGAGACATCGGGGAGTTGGGGATTTGAAGAGTTGCTTACGCGAGGGAGCTCTTACAAATACCTTCTTTATGTGTGACACTAGGGTGTCAACTTGGAGAAAGTTAGCCCTCACTTCCTCCACTAATTTATGAAAAGCTTGAGCTAAGCAAGCCACATGTATCATCCTCGAATAGAATGATTTAATTACCTTGGCTGCCTTAAAAATGTTGGTCACGAAGAGCAAAACGTCGTCATATCGCACACCCTTCAGCCATAGCGAAAACATAACTCTGCCGAAGAGTTTATATATTGTTGTATGGTTTATGGATTCCAAAACTTCAGTAGTTTGCCTATTTCCAGGGTTCCATCAGCTGCAATGACAATTTAACGTCCCTTTATATCACTTGTTTCGTCAATGAAGACAAAAATATTCTTTTCGTAGATTTTTTAATTCATTTTTCTCATTACTTCGTCGTAACACCAGGGTATAAAGTTTTTCCTCAGTGTGGCCTCATCTGGAATAGAATGACCCGAATACGATCCCAGGAAATCCTTTAGTTTAACATTGCTCAATTTTCTCAGAGGAATGGTCGCAGAAACCAAAACGAATATTAATAATCTGTTGAGGATTTTTCTTGATTCGTGGATTCATTTTGTGCAAGTAATAGTTGAGAAGCTTTCTATTTATTGATATTCTGCATACCACGAGAATATTTGTTGCAACTGATATACTGTTGAATAGTAAATATTTTATCTGATCTCAACCAATTTCACTTCACATAAATTATTTTACATAATAATATTTCATTATTGGTAGAAAGAATATCCTCTGCGAATTCAGTAACAATTTGCCAAAAATGACTTGCTTTAGATGGTTTGATTTTAGGCATTTGAAATACATACAAAATTATTGCAAACTAATAAATATAGTGCTAAGGTCATTTTCAAATTATTTTATTTTCAAAGAAATGCTTAAAAATTACTTATTGAAGAAAGAGAGCATGAAAAATCACCTAAAAGCCCGAAATGTTCAAAATTGACCAAAAAATGACCTATAGCATTTTCATTTTGACAACCAGGAGATTATGAACAGAGTTTATGTACCAATGAACATTGTCTCTGATGAACAAAAAAAAAAAGCACATGTCAACAAACTCCTGGCCCTGTTAATCGCATATAGATGTATTTCATATATTCAATCAAATTAGCAACGGATGCCAAAATGCCAAATTACCTGGTATGTGTAGGCGAGAGAGAGAAACCCGAAAGTTTATTTATCTCTTACACAATGCTATAAAGACGATGGCTCGAAAATTTCAGCCACATATGTCCATCTATTTATTTTTATAGAAATCAATGAGTGGCCAAGTGGAAACTATTAATTACCTTTATATTCAAGACTTAGGACATTTATTATGTATTATGGGATATTTATATAATAAGTATTTATTTTGGTTAGAGTGATTTAACACAAAATTAATATCTTTTAATTTGGTAAACAATGTGTGGTCATAACAAAATATTTCCATTTGGAAAATTATTCTTTTATCTAAACAGTGTCTCCAGTGCCATTAACAGTAAATAAATAAAATTTGAATAAATGGTTAACTATATGGAAACACCTAGGAACTGTAGTTACGCTAAAGTTATTTTCTGCCAAATAAAATACACATAGCTCTTTTAGATACAGTTTCCAGTTTGTACATAAAATAACTCATGCTAAGCAGGCAAATTTAAAAAAAAGGATAAAATGTTATTTTAATATAATACTAATTGGCAACAAGTTTTAAAATGTTTTCAATAGGAGGCTTACTTTTGTGTCGAAACTTTAGTGCTCTGTGTAAAAATCCACATGGAAACACAAAGAAATTTAACCTTGGTATACTTGTGTACAACAAATTAAGTACAAAAACTTCACTAGTTAAAATTGATCATATAGATAATGGTGAAACAAATGAACAAACAAGTGTGACTATATCTCACACTAAAGAAACCAGTGAAGAAGACTTGGATGTTTGGTCTACTGACTTACAAGAATTGGATGACAATTATTCTGTATTACAACCATGCAGGACTAACGATGATATATCTAATGTTGCTCCATTATTTTCGCCAACTTTTAATTTTGCTGCTTATATAAACAAATCCAAGACACTACAAGAGCTTGTTAAACTTGAAGTGGACTTGCACCATTTGGAAAAGAAGAAAGGAATTCCTCAATTTATTCTAAAATTAGACTTTGATCGAGACATAAAAGACTATATAAGGTGGATGTCTTTTTTAACTAGCATCCTTTCTTTAAATTAATGTTCAGGCCTGCCAACAGACACCACATACCAATAAAACCACTTATAATTCCAACATACACTACACTTTAACACAAGTAGTAGCTTTCCTCTTTAACAGGTGTAGGGCATGTTTTTTATTTCCCATTTAGAGTAAATGTGAAATTTTGGTAAATTCACTTTTTTCGCTTCACTTCTTCATCCACTTGCAATAAATCATACTTAATCAGTTTAATTTTGCAAGTGTCACATTTTCTTAATAAGCAAGCCACATTGTACAATTCACAACACAAGTCTTGAAGTAGACTGTTTGGGGTAGCATATTTAAAATTTTTAGCTTCATGCAGCTTTGAAACAGTAATTTCGAAGTTTCTGTGTACTATACATTTACATGTATTATACTCAGTGGCCTTGATAATCCAAAATGGCTTAAGCCGACAAAAAGAAGTGTAACTGATCTGGTAGTTCACAGTTGCTAAAAAATGTTTATGTAAATTCTGTCAAGTGTCGTTTAGAAGTCTCCACTGGTTTTTTTTTTCGCGGTCATGTACATTCTTTCTTGCTTGAACACAATCTGGTGTTGTCATCCATTTCTAGAAAGCTAATTACATCTGTTTTCATTTGTTGGGTTAAACACCTTCCTAAGGGTATTTTACTAGATTCCAAAGAAGCAATTCTGTTTTCTTTGGCCTTAAAACTTTTGTATTGCATTATAGAGTTTCTTGATGAAGTATCGAGCAGTCTATATTTCTTTAAAATCTGCCCTTTTATTAGTTTATAAAAGTTTTGTTTTTTTAAATGGCTTTCATCTAAAATTTTATAACTCTTTTTAAGTTGTTCATTTAAAGCGTCTCCATAAAGAAGTTTCTTTCGGATAGTTAGTGATATCTTGTCATTTCCATTAATTTATTCACTTTACTGTGAGGTGTTTTAAGAGATGAATCATTTAAACTATTTTTTAATGGTTCTTTTTAGTCTGTATAATCATTTTTTATACTTTTCAGCTTTAGCAGGGGAAGGTTTAATTTGGCATTCAAGTTTTTTAATTATCTTCTACATCTTCCCACTATCCCTTCTGACTCGTTTATGACCCACTCCCTTTCTAGTGTTTGATGGCATTTCATACGAGGAATTTGTCTTAATATAATCACTCGGTTCTTCAACAGCTTTATCAGAAGTATGGGGACGTGAATTATTTGCTTACATTTTGTTCAATGCGTGCTTTAATTTCAACTTACTACAGTAGTTTTTCGCATTTTACTTCCATTATTTTTTCTTTTGTCGTTGCGCTCTTGGATTAATTTCGGCAGCTGCTTTTACTTGGCCTTTTTCTTTCTTTTCCAAATACTTGATTTTTTCCTTCAATTTATATTCTTCCAGCTTTTCAGGATTCTTTTTCATATTTTCTCTTCTTTTCTTATCATACTCCTTTTTTTTTTTTCAATATAGCTTCTTTGCTCACCTTCCCCATTGAATAAGCCAAGTAGATGCTAAATGTAAATAAAAATGATTAGGCTACTCAAAAACTTTGAACTCAACATTCAACCTTTGTATCTTAATTGGGTATTTATGTGCATTTGATTACCTATTTCGTTGTATATTTTTATAAAATCAAAATCAAATCAAAAAACCTATCTGTTAATCTGTACTCTTCAATAAGCCTAAAAAGTACAACTTTTAAACATTTTTTTAAAAGCTGCATTTTAGAATTCTAATCAACTGTTGAATTCCCATTGGTTTGTGATATCAAGCAATCAGTTACCGGTATAGTAATAGTAGGCACCTCGATATTTGTATTTATTAGAGAAAAATAATGTTGCACGTATTTTTATCAAACCTTGTTTAGCTACAAATGTGCAGAGAAATAAAAACAACAGATTTAGCCCAACTTTAAGCTGTGTCCATATTTAGATTATATTGATTAAAACTGTCTTTAAATAAGCTAGATTAACAAAATGTTGGGTGACCTGGTGGTCTAGGGGTAAGGTGTCAGACTTCTGTGCTGAAGGTCCGGGGTTCAATCCTTGGTCCCGGCACGGATTTATCTGATTGCCAAACCCTTCCTTCACCTCTAACAAGACGTGTATTAATCACAACTTGTGACTGTGAGGAATGCCAGGCCTCCACCGTGGTTCGGATTCCACGTTAAACTGTAGGTCCTTCATTTCATCTCGCAATCACCCTACCATTACACATTAGCGTAAGTGCGTATAACCCAAACGGGTAGTAAGACGCGGTGCTAATAATAATAACAAAATGTTAAAAACATCATTCCCTCCTTGTAAAGGAATGATGGTGAGGAAATGCTGAAATAACACCAAATGGCTGCTATAACCCTAAAAGGTAAAAGCTGATAGGTTATGAAGCTTTTGGCATATAGTACCCCCTATTGATAAACTACACATATGTAAGCTATTTAAGAATTTTAATACTCGTATTGAAAAATTAATGACAAGTGAGGGAATGATGAGTAAAAAAGCCAACTTACATTTTTCAGGAACTTAAGTAAGTATTAATCTAACTTTCAGCAAACATATAAGCACATGGATTAGAGCTTCCCTCCAAATTGGTTTACTCTACATAAGGAACCTGTTTTATTGTCTGCTCCTGACATCTTTCAGGGAATATGGGACTTAACAAGCAAGTGTGAGGGAATGATGCCATTCCTGGGGACACAAATTAAGTCATTGTGAAAAGATAAACTATAAATAATTATAAATAAAAAAAAAAGTTTTTTAGTTAATACACTAATGTAGTTATAGTATAACAACAAAAAAGTTAATCTATTTTATTTTAAAGTTATACAATGAATTTAAGAAAGTTAAGGAAAGTAGCTGGGGACAGGGTGAGGGAATGACATTTGAACATAAAAAATAAAGTAGCATGGACTAAATTTTAAAAACAGTGTCATATTATAAATCATAAAGACATTAAAATTGCTAAATCACAGAGAAATACCCACATTATTTCTGTTGTCAACATCCTTTTTTCTCAACCAATACAAAGTCTACAGCGATGAATAAGGTATCAGTGGATAGGATTTTTTACCGACTTCTGACATAGCATACTCAGTTCACATTAAATCAGCCTGTCGAAGACAGGCTTAAAAACTGGTTATAATATAGTTCCATATTAATCATATGCTACTTAAAAATAACGTAAATATTTTACAACAGCTATGTGAATTTAATAATATTGTATAGTCTAACCTATATGTAATATATTGTATCTAAACATTGTTTTAATATATTACATTTGATTTACTCTTCAGGTTTCTCCATGATCACGGCGTTCCCCCTGATCAACTTGGAATGTTCTTCACTAGAAACCCTCTCATTTTTAAGGAAGATCTTGAAAATCTTCAAGTCAGGGTCAATTACCTTCTTTCAAAAAGATTCTCATCAGATAATATATCAAGGATAATAACAAAAAACCCACATTGGCTCTCATTCAGGTAAAACCACATTAGAATAAAAAAATGTTTTTAGGGTTCACTAAATTTCAGTTATATTCATAAAAAAGCTTTTTGAAGTTTTTCTTTTATCTTGCTAAAACTGAAATACTAGGCTTTTTCAACAACCTTTGTGTTTTTTTAAGAACTTTATGTTAAAAAAACTCCATGGTGTGAGTCTGCAAGTGAGCTATATCGATTGAGCAGCTGCCATTGGTAACAGTGATAGTGCCAACATTTGCAGATAAAATTATGTGATGTGGTCAGCACAACGGGCCCTTCGACCGTTAATCTCAATTTTCTAAACCGCTGCTACTTCTTTATTCAAGTAACTCCTCATTTGTCTTCATGAGGCTGAGTTTGACCTTGTTCCAGATTCACCGCTTCACAGATTAATTTTAGAAGTGACGAGGATCGAACCCAGGACCTTTAAATATGTAGCCAGGGACTCTGATTATAGTTAATACATTAAAAATGCATTTTTTTAAATAAAAATAACAAAAATTAAATCTGAGCACATGCCTAATGTCACAATCTATATTTATTACAACAGTTGAATATATTGTAAGAACAAATCACTCTCTATAAGGTTTTATTAAAGGAAACCTCTTTTCTCTTGTTTTTTAAAGGTATATTTCATCGTATTTGGAAGAAAGTACATGAAAGAGGAATAGGTAGATCCTACCAAAAAAAGGAAAAACACCATAAGGTTTTTACATTATAAGAGGAATACACATAGAGATAATGGGCACTTAAGATGGGGTGCTAGTGAACGTGAGTTTAGGGCAGTATTTTTGAAGTTTTTATAGCATAAACATTTTTGGCCAAAATAAATCAAATGTTTCTTCTATAGAAACATATAGTTTAGTTTTCCGCACATGCTAATCTCAACAGTCCTTGAATATCTGTCAAAGGTGTCCTGAAATTTAATGACAACTTTTTCTCTTTATTTAAAAAGTTTGTCACCAAATGCCGCTATGCTCATGACAGATATTCAAAAACTATTGAGATTATCTCTGTGTAGAAAACTAAACTCTATGTTTCTATAGATAAAATATTTGATTTATTTTGACCAAAAAATGTCTATGCTATAAAAACTGCAAAATTAATGCACTAAACTCGCGCTCACTAGCACCCCACCTTAATGAATAAATTTCATAACTACCGCTCAAACCTAGCTTTAGGTTTCATTCTATTGATACTCTTCATGAGGAAGTTTGAAACTCGCAAAGAAGGAAAAAATATATTTGGAGAGTTTTTTTTCTCCTTTTTTATTTTTATGGTTGAATCCTCTTTTAAGAAGTTATTACTACTGTTCACTCTCCCTCTTGTATGTAACTTCTCTCATATATTGTAAACTAATGAATAAGATTTGAAAATTGATCTCATTTGTCCATTAATCCCTTTCCACATTATTTATATTTTGTGTCACACATTTGAAAATTAGATGCATTGCTTTGTTAGATACTATTACTAATTTAATAATTAGTTACTGTAATCTACTATCTTGTTTTAACTTATAAATAACATTAGTTATTGAACCTTAAACTACACTATATGTTGTTCTTTTTAATAGCACTCGGAGAATTGACAGAAGACTGGGACATTTCCAAAAGAGCTTTTCACTGAATGGTGATGAAATAAGGACCTTAACAATAAAACAACCTCGACTTATCACATTCAACATGAACCATATTAAGGTGTGGTATATTGCATATAAAATTAATGAGGCATATGCACCAAATTATTCCTATAGTCTTATCCTTAAGACTGTGAGTCATAAATCCATTCTCATTCTCTCTCTCCCTCCCTCCCTCTCTCTCTTTATATATATATATATATATATATATGCATACATATACATTCATCAATAGCGTATCCACGAGGGGCCCTGAAAGGGCTCGAGGCCCCCCCCCCCCCTTCTAACCATAGTTTGGGGATGCCCCGAGATCTACTTATATCCGAAGATAAAATAAAATGGGGGTAGGTTATGGCCAGTTAAACATTGTGATCAAAGAAAATATCAAGTGTCACACATCCTTGTGTTGATCCTCCCTAGTAGTCCTAATTGATGTCCTTGCAGTCTAGGAAGTGTCACACATCCTTGTGTTGATCCTCCCTAGTAGTCCTAATTGATGTCCTTGCAGTCTAGGAAGTGTCACACATCCTTGTGTTGATCCTCCCTAGTAGTCCTAATTGATGTCCTTGCAGTCTAGGAAGTGTCACACATCCTTGTGTTGATCCTCCCTAGTAGTCCTAATTGATGTCCTTGCAGTCTAGGAAGTGTCACACATCCTTATGTTGATCCTCCCTAGTAGTCCTAATTGATGTCCTTGCAGTCTAGGAAGTGGCCTAAGTCCTGAAGATTGCAGCAGGTTCCAAATCTCCCAGTTTCACATGTGGTTCCATTAAGGAGTTGCACACTGGCTAGACCTTTACCTAATAGAATTAATAATCGGTGATTTTTGTGACGGCTAAGCCAACTTTAATTTAGGCCTATTTATTTATTATTTTGTTAGATTATCATGTTTATAATAGTAAAAATATTAATGGTCAAGTTAAAACATATCATTAACCATCCAAAAAAAGCTTCTAGGTCTATATAATGGTTAAAAAAAATTTGCCTCTGGCAGTTGGGGGCTGCCTCCCCCAGCCCCTCTTCCCCCCGAACCTCCCCTATTTTGCAATCCTGCATACACTACTGATAAACATATCAATAATGCATTGAGGGCATTATAAAAATAAATTTTATATATAAAATACATTATATATATAATACATTATATATTATATATAAAATACATTATATATATATAATGCATTATATATTATATATATAATACATTATATATTTTATATATAGGGCTATGCGAGATCCCGAATTTCAGGAATAAACTAGGATATTGGCTGTTCCCGAAACTCGGACAGAAAAAAAACATTTCCCAGGGTTTTTCGAGAAAAATATATAAAAAGCTTTAATTAAGTACTGTCTATCGATGTCGTGTTGTGTTTGATCATTATCAAAAATATAATTAATTTATTAAATTTGCGTTAAGTAGATGGATACCCGAAACTTTATTCGCTTTTATTAACTACCTTACAACACAAATGAGTGCCATTAAATAAAATTTAACCACATTATATATAATCAAAGAAATATACCTAAATAGATTTAAGGAAGGAAATATAGTTTTAGCTCGAAATAATGATGAAAGTGGATTTTAAATACCAAATTATGCACATAGTACACTTTCACCACACTTATTTGCACAAAAACAAGTCAATTATGTAAATGTTATTATTTGGAATGGCATCCATTTGCTTTTTCATCATAGACATTAATAGTTGGATACACTAATATTTCACGAGTCCAACAGCACTTTTCGTGAAAGCTTTAGTGACTAAAACGTAAGAGGTAACCGGGTACACTGGCTCAATTGAGAAATGGTTTGGTTATTATTATGGAAAATACTCTGGCTATCTTTTATTTATTATGATTAGTTTGAATATTTTGATGTTGTACTGTGTGTTTATTAAAATTCATGCCATGAGTTTTTTTAAAATTTAAGAACCTTTTCAATTAATCGCAGATGGGATGATAACATTATAATGTACCTGAAAAAGACAAAGGTGTAATGAGAAGGGCTGGATAGGAATAGTTCAAGATAGTGATTGGTGGCATATTTTTATAAGTTCTGCAAAAAATTTTGAGTTTCTAATGCCATAAAGTAAGTAATATACTTAGTTATTTTGTATTATTAGTTGCCATAGTCATTTGAGTAAAAGTTTATCTACAAGACTAAGTATGAAAACATCATTTGTGTGTATGAGGCATAAGGTTGTGCTTTTAACCAGAAACTACTTTAGTGTATTTAAAGATGGGCTTAGTTGATTCCTTAAATTATTGTTGGCCAACCTATAGTTTCTTTGTATTGCTGAAAATTTCCCAATATTTAATAACAAGGCCGCATAATTATTCACTGTTCTTTTAATTTATCTACATATTACCAGATATAGTAACTGAAAAACACATTATGCTATTAAATATGGTTAAGTAGATTTTAAGCATTTGAACTATCATAAATTTCTTCTGACTTTGTCATTGTTTTTAAACACTACTTTTGATTGCACATCTTAGGCCCAATCTTACAATGTCACGTTATTCTATTCATTAGGGCTTAACATTAGGTTAAGTGATAACAAACACTACTTTTGATTTTACAATGTTTGGTTAGCGCTAATGTCCATCTAAAAGTACTCTCAACGTTAACGTGAGATCTACATTCCGGTTAGCAAACATTAACAACGTTAAACAGTCCACTATATTGTTTTCAAGGCAATTGTTATTATTAAAGTGAGGTTACATTTATTTATCTTACAAAATGGGTGATTTATTGTATGATTATGATGGTGACCTGGTGGTCTACGGGTAAGGTGTCAGACTTCTGTGCTGGGGGTCCGGGTTCAATCCTCGGTCCCAGCACAGATTTATCTGATTGCCAAACCCTTCCTTCACCTCTGACAAGATGTGTATTAATCACAACTTGTGAATGTGAGGAATGCCAGGCCTCCACCGTGGTTCGGATTCCACGTAAACTGTAGGTCCTCCATTTCATCTCACAATCACCCTACCATTGCACATTAGCGTAAGTGCGTATAACCCGAACGGGTAGTAAGACGCGGTGCTAATAATAATAATAATATGATTATGATGACTTTGAAGATGAGTTACGAGTTCTAAGGAACCCAAGACTTTGAAGATTGAAGAGAAACTTGGATCGAAAGAATTTCCTTGAAATTTTATAACGAGGAAGAATTTTTTGTACATTTTCGTTTGAACAAAAATAAAATGATATACATTCATTGAAGTGATTGAACACCAATTAAAATAGTTTTATTTTCAATCGTTTATTTGTATTTATCTATTGATTCAATTAGCAACATTTCCTATTCTTTGCTAAAATTTAATCTTCATTTACATTTATGATTTTCAACAGATATTTTAGCAGAAAAATAAATATAATAAACGATAGCAAATAACCTTACACAGACATGATAAATTAGACTTGCTTTAATTGATTCGATTTCATAACAGTTCCATAGATGTTGTAATGAGTTGCTTATATTCTCTATGGCCAAATTAAGCCAATCAAAAGCCCTGAAACAAATATAGTGCTCCGAGAAACTTAACAATAAGAACTAATGGAAGGCACCTATTTGTAATTTGACGTGCAGATATAAATAGTATTTTAAAACACAACACCTAGTTTAACCAACGGTTAGACTTTACGAACAGTTAAGTTACGAGGACTTTGACAATACATTGTAATCTTATAAATCTTCAACAAGTGTAAATTTTAGACTATAGTGCTATTCATCAAAGGTGGCCAGTTTCTATTTTAAGTCTTATCTTAAGCCTGCTGCTATTTTTAAACAGATTGTTCAAATAAGGTTGTGAATGTATTATGTTCACCTGCTCATAAAAAACATATTTGAAATTTTGTTTGTGTATTACTCCAATAAATCGCAAGTGGGAAACAGACTGTACAAAAGAGTACAATAATTTAAATAGGTACCGAGGGCTATGTTTGCAGGTCAAGTATTGTGTGAAATAGAAATAAAAGCTAGGATATGAGCTGGGAATTGTTGTTCTTCAGCCTCAACCAATCGATGAAACTGAGTAGTCTGACACGAGAGCTCAAACTAAGACCATGCAAATCCATAGTATAACTAGTTGTTCTAGATGACTGCCATACATGGAACACCAGCCGAATGCAAGATTTGAACAGTTTATTAGTCCTCGAGCTGAAAATTTTAAAATCCAACACATAAGAATGAATAATATGCTACAAGCACGGACTAGAACAACTATATAGTGAGACAAACATTGTAGGCATAACGAATAACTGAAGACTCCAGTGGTAGCGCATGTTGTAAGGATGAACGACAACTGGTGGCCAAGGAAAGTCTAAGACTTTGTCACCGCAGGAAGAAGACCACTCGGCAAACCCAAGAAGAGATGGATGGATGGGGTTATGGAAGACCCTGAAAACATTGGCTTCTTGAATAACTGGAGGCGAAGAGAAGCTCACAGATTAATGTAGAGGAAATACATTTTGGCAATACTTGGTCTGTTGGGCTTGATATCTAACTGAACTGAGTACTGTAATAAATATGCAGGCATAAATAATATACTTCCGAGTTTTAACACAGAATATATTTTTTTTAAAACTTTTTTTTACACTTACAAATATTTTCTATTGAAGGATGTTTTGGTTAAGATTTTTGAGTGTCAGAAGCTTGCCAAAATTATCTAAGAATTGGATTGACATGGCTAGATAAAACAATTAGACTTCATTTGTTGGAAAAGCAGCCAAAGAATAAATAATTTAGAATCAACTTTAAGTGCTCCTTGATTAAAAGGTTCTTTTCTTTGAGCAACCTGTAAATTATAGTAAGATAATTTGAAAGTTTGTTTTATTTCACCTATAGGTTTACTTTTTAGTTCAAACTATGCAATTATATGAATCTTTTAGACAAAAATATTAATACTATTAGTTTAAATTTAACTGTAATCTTTCTTTATAATACTCTTCATGGAAAACTGGAAAACCTGGAATTTTAAAATATTTATTCCAGACCTGAAAATGTTAGGGAAATTCTCATTTTTTCAATCTTGTCCTGTAATCTTTAAAATTGTTTTGGAAATTCCTCTGTTCCCCTTTTTTTTAAACAGGTCATTAAATCAGAAGGAAAAGGAGTAATCCAGTAGATGACATTTTGAGATATCTGAGAAAATTCATAAGGTGTCTGCATTCCTAAATTTTTTTTCATCAAGTTACTGAAATATTCTTTAATATAAAACTAGGTTGTATTATTGTCATTTAAATCTTATTTTTGTGTTTTTAATTTACATAACATAAACTATCATGATTAATATGAACAGTGAGAGTTGGGGTTATAACGTGTACACATTTATAAATCAACTAATTATATCCACACACGACTATAAAACTAACTTAAATTTTAGAACAGACACAACATCCAGCTCCCAGCCATTAATTCATCACTGTGAAAGGGCAAACCTACATTTCACCATGATTATTTGCAAGTGAGTTTGTATTATGTTTTAATTATTTGAATAACTTGTTGCTTCGTGGAATGCATTTAAAAAATAATAAACAGTGTGGAAAGGTACAGATGTAGGGGAGTTGGGAGCCTACATTAAATAAAAAAAATATGTAATTGTGTTTTATTTTATTACTAGGGCTAGGATTTTTATGCCCTGAAAATTGCTTGTAAATGCTTTACAAAAAAATACATTTATGACAAAAAACTAAAGATGTTCTTTAAAGCATAAAAATGCCCTTTAGAATGAAAAAACTACCATAAAATTTAAATTATTTTTTATTTCCTTGCAAAACTAATTAAGAAAATAATAGGTGTATGAAATAAAACAAAAATAATCTAAAAATATAATTTAGTTGTTTGACTGTTTTTGTGCCAACAGAAATTCTATATTTTACTAACCAATTTTACTAACTTTATCTGTTAAACCAAAACAAAGAATAACTGAGAAAAACCACTTAATTTTTTTTTTACAATTTCTGTGGCAAACTAAAAATATATTGCCCAAAAACATGTCCCATAATAGAGAAAAAAACCTCTTAAAATACAATTAACTTTTTACAGTTTCTGTGCCAAACTGAACAAAAAATATGCTGTATAAAAGAAAACAGGGAGTCATGGAAGTATTCTTATCGCCGTGCTGGCACCACCGTTTGCTATGATGTGTGTACAAAGTTTCTAAACATGAGCCCCCCCCCCATGTTTCCCCCCCCCCCTTCACAATCTTGCTTCTGGTTTCTGGGAAAAATATACAAAAATGTCCTTTATATTAAAAATACTAAAATATTTAAAGTAATTACTCATGAATAACAAAAAAATGCCTTAAAACTACTGACAAACCTGAAAAATGTCATATCTCATCAGACATGGAAATATGCCAAAATATGCCCTAATAAAGCTACTTAAATCAGTTTAGTTTCTTATGAAACACATTTGTATACACTTGAACAACATTCTGGGTTTGCCAAAAAAATAAATGCAAAATCATAAAAATCATAACCCTGATGATTACTTTTTACATTTTTCCTGAAGAAATTGTAGAAAAATCCTTTAAATGTCCTGGAAAAAATTTCATGATTTTGTGTAGGAACAATGAATTGTAAAAAACAATTTTACGGAAATGTACTAAACAGTTTACATGGGTTTCAGCTTACCACATTTTCTGTGAAGGAAGAAATGGGATTCCAAGATGAAGAAATAAAAAAACTTCTCTTGCATAAGCCAAAACTATGGATGATGAGTAAGTAAAATTAACTTTTTTTAGAGTTACTGTATTCCTTCGATTCTAAAACGTCATTGATTGTAAGACACACCCACCTATAAATAAAAACAAAACGCTTAAATACCTTATATCTAAGAAATATTTTTATTACAGAATTCAATTTACTAACAACAATAATAACCTATTATTAGAAGGTATGTTAGTAGTCATCATTTCCTTCTGAGCCTTCTTTATCATCATTATTCCATGATATAGCATCTTCTAAATCATCAATAGCGCTGCTCAAAAAAGAATTGTGATTCTAATACACAACCTGGTTTTAGAGACATTTAAAGAGGGAAAAAAGGTGTGTATTAGAATCAAAGAAATACGGTATATTTGTATCATAATATATTGTTTTTGTAATAAGCATTATAATCTGGCTTTCAAGCTATGTTCACCACAATACAAAATATGTAATAAATTCAATTTAATGTAGCCCAACAATAAACAAACCTAGAATAGTTTTTTTTTTTATAAAAGGTGACCACATGATTTGCCTGTTATGTTCTGATAACTTTGAACCAGCTTACAATCTCACATGTCGTCTTAGAATTTGTCTTAAAAATTAATATGTTGATGAATGCCCCCAGGCCACAGACACGGTATACACCAAATAATCAGTTTATGGGAGTTCCGCTGCAATCCTTGAGCCAGGTTAAATACTTTGGCACTGGTTAGTGCTAGTTGCAGTCCTCATTGATAACCCCACTTCCGAGTGGAACAACTCACTTTAAAATTGCCCGTTGTAAAGCTACACGCTGGAGACTAAGTTTCCAAGAATATGTATCCAAACACACTGGTTCAGGTAGCAGCAATCCCGACCCCCACACCCCACCACCCCCTTTTTCAACATGTATTCGGTGGTATTTGAAGCTTGTTCGCAACTAGATAATTTATACACATTCTCTTGAACAACAAAGGACCATTGTATTCTACATTTTCTTTGTAATTTGTAGTGTAAGTAAGCTCATTGGAAGGGGGTATGGCTGCTATGTGAATTTATCTTTGTGAAAGATGGTTTATTGACACTAGAAGGCAAATTTTGTCTGATCTCTAATAAACCATCTTTAAAGTAAACTGTTTTTAAAAATGCCTGTGTTGCCACTTCGGACTTGCATTTAGCGATCTGCGTCTTGAAGGACCCACGCTCTCCCACTGAGTGCAGCCATTTTAAACCTGGAGGCTGTGGGTCTTATGTATACTTTGTCTGTTCCCCAGGCATAATACAAACATGAATAGCTCAGGGGTAAAGCATTAAAGTCAAAAGTCCTGGGGTTTGTTTACTGTGTCAAAGTGTCATTTTTTAATAAGTATTTTAAATATTTGTAAATATAACATATTCTGCATCAAATGTTAATTTAAACATATTTAGATAATTATTACATTTATTTTTTTCTAAAAGATTCTTCATACTAAAAAAGGTGTGTTTATTAACAATACTTACAATATATAACAAACCTTTCCAAACAACAATTGTAAATAAAAACCCTAAGAAGTTAATTTATAGCTACATTTCATTTTACTTTATTCCAAAAACTTCTTTGTCAATTCTTTTTTGGATCAATTTTCAATATATTCATTTCCTCTTTTCTATTGCAGGCCAAAATTACCTATTGAGTCGGTTTAACTTTGTACACAATGAGATGAATGTTCCTCATGAGCGCATCACGCTTCACCCACAAGTGCTGGGTAGCCGATTGTTTCGCACCAAGCAGCGACACTTGTTCCTCAAGTCCTTGGATCGGGCTCAGTATGACCCCCTAAAGCCAGGCTACATCTCACTGGATAGGCTTGTGGCCGGGTCAGATGCAGAGTTCTGTGAAAGGGTAGCCAACACATCTACTGAAATGTTCAACATGTTTTTAAAAACAATATAAACCCAAGAATATGTATTGATTGTTATTGAGATTGTAGTTTGGAAGACTATTCGAAGTACATTTTTTCAATTAGAAGCGAATTCTAATCCAATATATGAAATATTCTCAAAGCCGAATCGAAGTTTGAATATTTTTTTGTTAGTTATTTTATCTTTAAAAAAATATATTGTGGTTCTTATAGAACTTAATGCACTAAAATTATTTGGAAAATGTTTTATTGCACAACATGTTTGTAATATTTTGTTTGATAAATCAAGTTACTGTTCTAACTTACAATTTGGGATGTCAAACTTAATTCCTCAATACCTTGTTATCCTCGATTTATATTGGTGTTGAAAGAATTGAGAATCAATCTTAATATTACGATTCTTGATACTTCGATTCTTAGCTCTCAATTAAAATACTGGCTACTGAACAAAACAGCAACAATTAAAAATGAGTGGTAATTGAATATCTCTATATTAGTTTAGTTTCTGTTATTTACTATATATTTTGGCTCAATTAACAACCCTATTTGGTGAATTTAAAAATTTGCATTTTCACTAGTTGTTTATCATACCTTTTTTAAAATTATTTATAAATGTTTTACTCACTGAGGCTTTATTTGTAGGTAAAAATACGTGCTTACTATTCTAATTCATAATTGTTTTAATATTTATGTATGATATGTTTTGATACTTGATAAAATGGATATTTTTGTTTGTCAAAATTAAAAATGAATTGTTTTTATTACTATTTACACTTTTTTTTTGCTGTGTATGAAGTTGAATAAGAATGTTTTAAATATGAAGTTGGATGCTTGGAAATATAATTAAATGTTCAAGAATCTAAATTGAGAATCGAGAAATCAAGGTTGAACTTGAGTCGGAATCAAGAAAAACGGGTATTGTGACATCTCTACTTACAATTGAATTACATCAGTTTTTTCCATATGAATATTGATTTGTATTGTATATAACAGCTCAGAATGTTGATAATTGAACATAGAGTATGTTAGCTATCAATATTTTTATTTGAAAATTGTCAAAAATGGAATTTTTTTTCAAAGCAAAGTCAAAGCTGATATTTGTTTCGAAGCCAAGTTAAAGCTTCATATCATATAGCTTTGGACCATATTTAATTTTGCGTATAATTTTCACATTTTCAAGCATTACAATATAAGCGGAAACAATATTGAGATAAATTCTCATTGTGATGGTAATCCTCATTTATGAAACACAATTTGAGTGTCTAATAACCATGACACTCCAGAAGATCTTTATTCCTCTTTTATGATTTTAACAAACATCTCTTTGTTACTGTGTATCATTGTTGACAAGTTTGCTAATTATAGCATTGATCTACTGTTAAATGATTATCTGTTAACGTAAGCCAATTAAAGTTTCTCAAACCATTGTCACAATTGACTTCCATACATCGACTGTTTTAGGATAGAGGTGAGTATGTTAGTAAAAGGAAAAAGGCTTGTGGGCAAAGCATCTAGAAATTTATTGGCAAAAAAATATCACATATAAAAAAAAATACTGTTTACAAGCATATATGTGTAAATGTATGTGTTGACAGTCATGAAATTAATTAAAACATTAATGTTTGGGTAGACACTTAAAGTGGGTAAAGCAAAATGCCCCACAGTCATAGTAGGAACACGACAGGAAGGACATTTTTATATCTCTTTGGGGCTTGGGCGGCAAACATTTACAGTGCATCTTACTACCCATTCGGACTACACACTTATGTATTAATTATGTTAATGGTTTTAAGGACGAGGAAGGTTATGTCTAGAAGGGGTGTACCCACATTTGCATGGAGGAGAGTGGAAAACAATTTTTAAAAAACCCTTCGGCACACCCAATCAGATTCAAACCTCGATCTGCCTGTCATTGGCAGTATATTATATTGCTAGAGTGACGCCTTAGACCATGTGGCCACCAAAGAAGGTTTTACTATATTATTAGTATGAATTTATTTATTAAAAGAGATAGCTGCATATCTCATTATTTTATGTATGACTATATTAATGTAGTGGTGTGCAACCTTTATGTGGGCGCAACCCCAATGAAAGATTATTTTATTTAGAAGACCCCATTCCACCATATAAATTAAGTAAAAATTTTTCTCCTACTTAAGTGAGGGCTTCCCTCTTACACTTTACATTTACGATGAATTTTTGGTACTCTATTTATAAATATTTCTGAGAATAAGTCTATAGCCAAAGTGATTTTATTGCACATATCATTTGATTACAGGATTACAAAGGCTCGATCTTAATTTAAAGTTTTTTTTTGTATCTCTTCTATGCCTCCCATAAAAAAAATTGATGACCCCTTAGTGGTTCGGGACCCCAAATGGACTCGTGACCTCAGGGTTTCATACCACTGTTTTAAAGTAACTTTTGTGAATGTCGGATACTGTTCTTCCTAGCGAGTTTTTACTATACATACATATTAACTTGAAGGAAATGACTAGTTTTCTCTTTTAAAGGAGACATCATCTAATCATTAAAAAATTTATTTGCTTCAAAAATAATTGTATGTTAGAGCATTTAAAGAGAATTTTATAAACAGTTGAATACACCTTAAGATGGATCATGATAGGAAGTCTTTTTTTTTTACATCTACAAAATAAATGTGTAATGTAGCAATCAAAGATCAAGTCATTCATTTATCCTACAGTTGTCAAAATTGTCAACATCTAAAAAAAATAGGAACGTAATTAGCATCCATGAATTGGCTTATAAATATATAAAAGAGGGTCTAGCAGGTTTGCCAAACACACCTGGCTAACCAGGTAAACAAGATACATTTTTTGCGTCTGTGAAAACTAAAAAAAACTAAAAAGAAATAGGCACATTTTTTAATTTAACACTTCCAATTCCAATTTAAAATAAGAGGCCTTTATGTAAAACAAAAATTGAAATTATCCGCTTTGGTGGATTCATGATCCAAGACGCTAGTCTCGCAGTGGACTATACCACCTATGACTGGGAAATTGAGGTTTGAATCCCAGCTGGGTGTACTGAGTTTTTTTACAAAATGATTTTCAAATCTCCCTCCACGCAAATGGAGGTTCACTTAACATTAAATATTTCCTTTCTCAACAATAAAACTAATAGTGTAATTAGTATATAAGCATATAATCTGAACAGGTAATAAGATGCGATGCTAAATAAAATTGAAATGAATAATTAGCATTGTCCTTGAACAATTGGGTTTTGTAACAAATACATATATTTTCCCATCAAAGTTTAAATTATTCTGTTTAAAACATTAAAACACCAATCACACTAGTCAATTTTATGAAAAATTAAATATCTTCCGGAAAACCCAGAAAAAAACTTTTTTAACACTTGTTCAGGTAATAAGTACATGTACTAATTACACTAATGGGCTAGGGATGAGGAAGGTTGAATTTAGAGGAAGTGTATCCAAATATGCTTGGATGGAGAGTAAAACCATCCTCGATACACCCGATCGAGATTCAAACCCCGATCTTCCTGTCATCAGCGGTATAGTCTGTTGCAAGAGTGATGCCTTAAACCAAGCGGACACCGAAACAAGTAAACAAAATTAAACTAAATGTATAGTATGACAGTAGTGACAACCCTGTCTTAGTACTGTAACTTTTTGAACTGCCTGCCAAGTTTTGTCCTATGATGAGCGAACAAGCTAAAACCAAATTTTAACTGCGAAAACTTCATGATAAAACATAATAAATGGATATATTTGCTTAATTCAATGTATGAATATTCTCTTTATTGAAATGTGTGTATATTTTGTAAAGTCAAAAATAAATAAAACTAAATATAACGAAGCTAACAAAACAAGAAATTATATACAGTATATATTGCACTCTATTACCTTATAAACCTGGCCTTTCCTGAAACATATTTAAAACTTGAGCTCAAATAATTTAACAAAATTATACAAAACTTGAGTTGCAAAAGTACACACAAAAGCAATAACAAATAATTTGATTCTATACAATGCTAACAAATCAATAAATAGGAATGTTTGAACATTTATTGTTAATCAGCAGAAGCAAAATTTATTTAAGAAAAACACAATAACTAATAAATTTAAAGGCATATTACAGATTTTATTTAAATCCAAACCAAAATAATAATGCTAATTTTTTAACAGGTACTCTTCGTTTAGCCTGTATGGTAGCAAGCTTACCTTGCATCATTCCACTACAGTATGGCTCAGGGCTGTCCAACTTTAGATAGTCAGATGTTCACAAAAAATAAAAAAATCTGAGGGCTGCATTCAAAATTATAAATACAATGCCGATATTTAAAGGGAGAGTCTGACCATTTATTTAGATTTTATGAATTTCATTGTTGAAAAGGGCTTTCACAAATATATGTGCATTAGCACATCTTAAGACCAAAATCACTCAATTTCGGATAGCACACTTTTCGTAATATTTTTTTTAATCCTCCTTTTTAGATTATGCCAGTATAAAAAGTGTCTTGATTGCAAATTACACAATTTTTTCAATGCTGAGAGTCAATGGTTGAATGTAAACTGGAATATATTCCTCAATTTCCTTGAGATAAAATCATTTATAAAAGTCTTCCATGTTTGTTTCAATGTACTTTATATGTGCTGAAGATGATGTTCCCTCAAAATTCTTCATTTCTACAAATTGTTTTTTTGCAATTAGAAAAAAAAGTTAAAGTATTATTGACCAATGTTGATTTAAAGCTTCAATTTACTTTTAAACCCATTCAAATGACCATATTAGATAGCAATATTCTGTTGTTTGCCCTGCAGCTTTAAGTTCAACTCATTAAAATGGTTGGTCAAAAGCCATAAGATAGGAAGGGCGACATAAATTTGTTTCATGGGCCATGTATTGGACAGCCCTAGTATAGCTTATAAACTAGGGTCATATAGTGACTGTAATCCATCAAGGTAAGCCTACAACCTTTTAGGCTAAAGGGAGTGTACATTGTATTCTATTAAAAGAAAATATACACCTTTTTATTTTGTATGTAATCATTTTTAACTATCATAATTTTTGACAGTATTTCCAAACGTGGTAGCTAAAGCACCCCCCACCCAAAGACTGAAGCCTTATACCTTGTGGGCCACTGAAACAACAATGTGCACAGTTAATGTGCCATAAATCACACATTTTTTTAAAAATCCAAACACCATTAGGTTGAGATATAATTAGTTTTAAATTAACATCACACATAAGTTTAACATTAACATCACACATTGGTTTTAAATTAAAATCACACGAACTACCCCCAATTATTGAATCAGACTTTTTAATAAATTCAACTGAAAATAGTAGGAAAATACACCTGAGTTTGCTATCGCAACCAACCATTGGATTAGCAGATAAAACTAAGAAATAGTACTCTCTAAAGGAGAAGTAGGACAACATTGGTTTGTGACATTATTCAGGCTTTGAACACACAAACATGACTAGTCAAAACTCGTACATAAGAGAAACGTGTGCTAAAAAAACTTTTTAATATCTAAACCTTTCCACAGGCGAAAAAGTACCATACTTTCTGGTATAACTGTACTAATTCAGTGAAACTAATAACCGATACAGATTAAATAAATGTAATGCTCATACTTTAATTAAAAATAAGAATTCATTAATATAAATCATCAATCCCTATTAATAACTAATGCAAATTTTGAATAAAATTATACAATAAACATAGATGTAGTAAATAAATAAATAAATAAATGTTTCTTTGAATTCTTATTTTAAAAAGGCCCTTTTTTAGATTAGTGTTTTAGCAAAAATATTTGTCTTAAAATTACATTACGTCCTGCTATAACGTTGAGTTATGTTCCTGTAAAACACAACTATATAAAAACAACGTTAGAGAAGTTGCATTTTCCCATAAGAATCAATGCAAAGTCTAGAGGTTAAGTTCGAAGCCCCCCCCCCCCCCCCCTCCAAATTTCCATTTTCACAGCTAGGCTAACATATTGTCTGATTTTGTTTACAAATGGAGTTGTAGATGAATTACACGGACATTTAGACACCATTTATAACAGACAAAAACTACTATAATGAAACTAGAAATATATACAATACAAACACGCACAAAGAAAGTTAAACATGAAACCCGTTCATGCCTGAAGTTAGCAGATATTTACCATAGATTAATTTAACATGAAATATCTGTTAATTCTGGGTTAAAATGGTGGTAAGGTATTTTACTTTCACATAGGTACTATTATCTTTATTCTACTGGTACTTCAAACTAATGGTCTCCATGGCTCAGTAGATATTTTTATTATTACAACTCCATGCTCAACAATTACAGGGTGAGAGAGGAGGATGGGCTGTGACTTGGCCTACATGACTCATTGAATTGAACTGGCACAATATGAGTAATTTAATAATAGGGGGAGGGGGAAGGAATGCCTGATGTGGCTTGCATGACTCATCACACACCGCGTGGACGAGAATCTGGTGGTTAGTGCACAGCTCAAACTTGGCGATCAATTCAAGCAGCTCCAAGAACAACGTTGTAGCCAGTCGTAGCCAACGTTATTTAAGAAAAAAAAAGTCACAAACTATTAACAACGTTGCGCTGGGCAACGTTATAGCAGGAATTAATGTATTTAAGGTGTGTAACCAGTTCAATGTATAGTGTTTTGTTAGAATGGAAATAAGTTGTTTGGATGTAAAATGTTAAATCATTAAATATTATTAACTGACATTATTCTGAAAGTCTAATTCACTATTAAGAATGCAACACGAATCACCATATTTTAAATGTTTATACAGTTTATTATTTAAATTTAAAAATGACACGGGAATCAAACCCGTGTCCAAGTGTTATTTTTCAATTTAAAGAATAGGATATGTAGATATGGCTATAACCGTAATTAAAAAGAAAATATAGCTTTGTTATTTAATCAGCTTATACATTTGTTATGGTACTAAGTGTGAATAATTTATAAAAATACAAACAATCAAACCAGTAATTGGCGATTACGTTTCATTGACAATGCACTAATAACAGCCCAATTACAACTTCTAAATTGGCAAATATCTTTTTTCTAAACTATTAAGACACAAAGATTTTAAATATATCTAATTATTCACAGAAAAAATATTTCAATGCATATTATTTGCATTACAAATGTAGCTCATAGTATAAAGGTCATGTCTATTTCTCCTACTGATTACTTTTTTAAAGTATTACATTTAACACCATGTTTTTTTGCGCACCTCGTCTTAACCCCTGTCAAGACTATCTGAATATTTACACTAATTTTGTAGAGATGAAGTGGATAAAATTTATAGGAAGTGTACGCACATTTATATGGAGTAAAAGTGGGAAATAATAATGGAAAAACCACACCCAGTACACCTGCCTGGGATTCTATTGCCAATCTCCCCATCACTACCTATTGCAAGAATGACATCTTAGACTATTCGACTAACGATGAGAGTACCATGGTTATTAATGGCTTAATTTTAGGGGAACTGCCCACAGAAACATGAAGGGATGGGAAAACCAACCCCAGCACACTAGTTGGAGATTTGAATCTTGACCTTCCGTCTCTGGCAATCCAGTCTATTTTAAGTGGAAGTGTGAGAATACTAAAAATTGCGAGTCAAGTTAAGTAGCTGATCAAACTCGACTTTAAAGATTCTTACAAAACTCGAAAAATTTGAGTACTTAGAATTTTTGATCTTTTTCTTGGAAATTACTAGTTTGATTGATTTTATTCAATTTTAAGATATAATTTCATAGCAAATAGAGTCCATTAAGATTTCTTTTTGTCTAATTAAAAAAATGTACAGTAATAATTGTATTAAATTTATTTAAAATTTTAATTTGTGTGCTAGATAATTTCATAAAAATGTAATTTAAAAAAAACAACATGTTTGTACTTATTTATGGTTTATGCATGGATCTATTAAAGAAATTCAACTTGAAATATTTATTGTACAAATATTTCTCTATGCTACTTGCACTAAGGAAAAAAACTCGTTTTCATTCACACTCAACTCAAACTTAACTTGAAGTGAAAATTTCCTACTCATGCACTCCTAATTGCAAGAGTGACACCCTAGACTGTGTGACTACCAGTTGGGGTCCCTCCACTAAACTCAATTACGTCCTATTTTATGTTGGCTTTATGTGAGTAGCCTTGTAGATATATGATAATTATGGCAAAATTTTACCAGGGAAAAAAGTCCAGAACATACAGTAGTTACAAAGCACTTTGATACGTGGTGTGGTTCATATAAATCCCCAAAATTGTATATGTATATATGAAGTTTTGTGTTGTGTGTTCAAGAAAGCACTACTATGCGACATGTTGAATCAATCAAGTGCACCATGTGTACTTTTATATCAAAATATATCTCTTTATTTAGTATTTCAGTGATGTAATTTTACTGACCGAAAATTTATCCTAATGTGATGTTTTGCAAAACAAACAAGTGTGATGTGTAGTTTATTTAGTCAGTTCACTTTGCCGAGTTCTATTTTCTTCTGTATTGCTTTGATAGACCGGTAGATGAAGGCGTCGATGAGGCTAGCGACTGTGAATACACCACCTATAATAGCACACACATTGGTGGCAAAGTGACCAAAAGATCTGAAACACAATTTAAGTTTGTGTTAATTTCTTTTTAGCGCTGTATCTTACTACCCATTCGGGCTATACACTTATGGGTTAGGGATGAGGAAGATTGAATTTAGAGAAGTGTACACACATTTGCATGGAGTGGGTGGGAAACCATTTAGGAAAAACCACCCTCAGTACACCCAGCCGTGATCGAACTACAATCTCCCCATCATCGACAGTCTAGTCAATCGCGAGAGAAGTGCCTTAGACCATGCAGCCACTAAAGCAGGTTTGTGTTAGTTAATCTTTTATAAGGAAATATAAGAAAAGAGTGAACATATTTGGAATAGTTGAATTAACAAATTAAGAGAATAGTTTGATTAATGTTTATTTCATAATTATACAAAAAAGTGAAAGTGAAAAATAATAATAAAAAATTAAGAAAGACATTTCCTTTTATAAAATATTCAAGTTCAAGTAAAAAATTAATATATTGGCAATTGTAGAAGATAAATAAAAAATATTATCACTATCAAAATATTTGAGGTATGCATACACCTGGTGCTCATCCTTTTACATTGGGTGATTGACAAGAGTGTAGATATGGGGTTTCAGGGGGTATAGGGGGCCCATATATGCATATAAAAACTTTAATTGGCTAAAGGCTTATTAAATTTTTATAGTGGGCCCTCCCTAGGAAAATTAGCTTTCAACGCCCTTGGTGAATGATGTGTGGTTACACAGCAAAAAGGATTACATATAAAAAACATAAATATTTTAGTAGTATGTAACTATTTTGATAAAATCATTGTTGTATTATGTAATTTAAAAATAGATATGCAGTGCTTTTTACTTTTAAAAACATGTACTATTTTAAAAAATTCTGGCTATTCCATGTAATTAAATTTTTTGTTGGTTTGAATTGAATTGAACGAGGAACTATCGAAACTACTCTAAATAAGTCGAGGAAAGAAATGTTTTGCACTATATAAGTTTAGTTAATATTTTTAAGGATTTTTTATTAATTCAGTCTATTTAATGTAAATTTAGTAAATACAGGGTTACTTCATCACACAACTTATCCTTCACATTAACTTAATCTAGCATAGCAAACTTAATATTACATATTCAACGCATGAGTCAAGAACTTAACACAGAGACAATGGACACATATATGCAAATTTTATAATAACTTCATGCCACTACATGTAATTAAACCAAGGATTATTCACATACCATTTGCACAAAACATTTAAGTGTGGGCTCTCCCCCTTTGAACATATTTAGTTTGAAGATTATTATTAATGTTACAAGCACAACGCATACCTTCGTTACAGTACAATATAATCAGAAATTCTCCAAGCATTCTTTTAACTAATGACTCATAAAATTAATGAAATTATAACTATGTGAAAAGTTAAAACTCACTTTTCTTTTTCCGATATCTTGACCATCACTGGTGCCAACTCGTAACTAAAGAATATTCCTGGCATTCCGCTATCCCCGGTCATTATTGAGACAGACTAAAAGAGAAATGGTTTGTTATCTGTAAACACATGAGCTAGGTGTTGTCCTCGATGTTACAAAATATAAAAAAATAAAAATAACAAGCTGCTAGATAGATAATTCAATGAGTAGATGTTTTGCTCAACATCAAAGAGAGTTATTTTGATGTGACCTATGGCAATGATTGTTCTTTCAAGTAATTTTGTGGTGGTTAAAAAATTAAGATTATTTTCTATGTCACCTAGAGTGGTAAGACCATCATCCTGAAGTTGTCTCCCCCCCCATGTGCTCTATATCAGTGATATTCAACCTGGGGTATGAGGAGACATATTAGGGGGTATGTACATTTTTTTTATATATATTTTACATGTATTTTGCAACTCTTGTGGTAATAGTACGTGTTGCTCTTCTGAGGTCATCTTGGCGGAGTTTTTTAAATCAGGATAGCACTATCCATAATGCAAGCGAGCAACTTTTCTCTTCTATTTACCTTTTCTTTGTATATTTCGCTTTTCATCCATCCCACAAACCACAATCGAAGGGACTGAGATCTGGAGATCTTGATGGTCAATGAATTAGACCACCATGGTCGATCCATTGTTCTGGTCAAATTAGGTTTAGATATTGTGTCACCAGACGAATGTAGAGTGCAAGAGCTTCGTCATGCTATGCCGAAGGATCATACTAATCCTTGTAGTTAATGGTACCTTCTCCAATAGTAGTGAAAGTCTGTTTTGCAGAAATTGAAAATAAATGGGCCCTGTAAGGCGATTTTGTAACACAACAGGCCCAATCACCTGATTGTCGATGATCCCACATGACACATTTACAGAAAAACAGTGTTGAAAATTTGTTTCTACAGTGGCATGATAGCACCTTACCTTATAGTAAGGATAGTCAGGTAAAAAAAAAAACTTTCAACAGTGGATATCATGTGCCAAGAAAATATTCTTGTGTGTCACTTAAAACTGGAAGAAAAAATATGAAAGGACAGTAATATTCTGTTTCTTAGCAATACACTTATTTTTTATAAAAATAATAACCAGGCCATTATGATTAATAAATATTCTATCTAGTACCTATTCATATATTTATTTTGGATCATACAAAAGTCAACGACATAAGTGATATTTAACTAAATATAGACTAGCTACTGTAAATGTTGTTCCTAAAATCCAATATTATTAATATTAAGTTCATAATTTGAAGTAAAATGTTTAAAGCTTAAGAAAATTTGTCTTACATATTAAACACTAAATTAGGTATCATATATAACTTGGTGTACATTTAATTTATCATCAGACCTATACATAATTTTAAAAAGTAAAAAAACATTTAGTTTACCAGGACCTTCCCATCATCGGTAAACTAACTAGATGAGCTGGACGTTTAGTACACATGCTCACTGATGTGAGTGACTAAATTATTTAATAATAGAAAAAATAGCATATAATAATTGGAATATAATTATAGTGAGTTAAAATAATGTTCTCGTCACTATAAATTAATCCAGGAGATAAAAATAAATTATAAATTTGGCTTTACCTTCTGATGTTTTGTTACTGAGAACTGTTGGTTTGCAATATTGCACCATCTCTACGCACATATGTAGTAGGCACAATTTTGATGTAATATTGGAACATTGTGGCACCTGAAAGCAATCAAAAGGGTTTTTATCCCATTTTAAATCATTTAAAGGCTCGCTTTGATAAAAGTAACGTCAAGTCAGAAAATAAATTTCACAGATAATTAATGTAATGTTTCCAGTAGAAAATAATAAACCAAACATGATTTTTTTCCCCCACATTTTATTGTTTTGTTTGGTAACCATTTGTGGTCTCTGAATCAATAAACACATAATAAATACCTTTAATATATTTTAATTGAGTGTAAGACTTCTAACATACTTATTGAAGTTTTAGTAACTGACTAGTAAAGCCCCAATATATTTCCATAAATATTTATACAAGTTGATTTTATAACAATATTTAAAGATAGGTAATCCAGCTTGATTTCAAGTATCAGTCACCATATACTAAGTTCAACCTAAAATAGTTAGCCCATTAAAACTCCTGTAAATATTAACATCGGACACTTTTTTGTTCCTTAAAATATAGAGTCTCTTAAGATTCCTCTTTGATTTCAAGTTGTAAAAACTTCTATAATTCCTCCTTGGATTTGAAGTTGATATTTACTTTCTCTCACCCTTGGAGAGATAAGTATTGTGATAATCAAAAAATCAAACTCAGAGTTTGGAAAATGTTAACGTTTCATGACCCTTGAAACAAAAAAAGTGGTTTTTGCGATGCTGCCTGTCTCTCAGCGTGGACCCAAAACACTTTACCGATCGGGCTCAAACTTGGTATCTATGTTTTCATAAGGTTCCCGCAAGAAATTTTTGAATTATACATCTAAAATTAAGGGTTGTTTACTGAAGGGAAAAAAGATGAAAAGAATCTATTTTCTCAAAATTTTGTGTATGTATTTGTATATGTAGCTCTTGTACTTGTATGAAATAGAATTTCATAGGTAATCAATTGTAATCAAAATTTTCCACCCTTCATATATTTTAAAATCAATGACTATTTCCAAAATATAAAACTCAAAGCAACCATATGTGTTAGGAAATATTCTCACAGTTGGGTGACTAAAAGATTTTTTTTTATTGTTGACAACTAAATTTCATCGTTTGCAGTTAACTCCTCCCTGATTGCAAACCCTTATGAAACATGGCTGAAAGACAAGTTCTGTCTTTTTTTTATTTTTGCTCCATTTCATTTCGCTTCTTGAAGGATAGACCATGGTGTAACTTAAAAAAACCCATGGATGGTTCTGGAGCAATTTCCTTTGAAAGATATATGTAAAAAGAAGGCTTCTTTTGACAGTCATCCCACAGTATTATATGGGAACGATCCCCGATCTAATGATCAAAAAATTATATCAATCAACAGTTGCTCCATGACATTACACAGGACCGGTCTGCGTCAAATTAATCTCTCTTTTCAGAAATAAAAATGGTTCGAGTATAAAGAAACAGTCAGTGAGCTACCATACCAGGTTAAGTTTATAAGTATAATAAATAAAGAATATTAAATTGATAAAAAGCAAGTTCCCATAGATAGATAGTAAGAACCCAGCCCTTACTAACATTAATAAGCCGGAGCACAACAAGACTCCAACCTCTGAGAGTTCCCTACCTTCACCACCTTCACAAACACATTATAAAGTGGAACCCAACAAGCAGAGGATTCTTCTTCATCACCATCTCACCTCACAAAATACACTACAAATGGCTTCACCAGCGAAAGCAAAGCGCTTCATACTTATGGCATCTTTTTTTTTTGTTCCTCAAATGTCATCAAAATCAGGCCCTTGTCGCAGCAAATTTTGTGCACTGCGAATAATTAAGCCATGTTGACATTATTTGTGCTGTTTTAATTTGCCGTATTTGTTTACCATTCACATAACAGCCATTTTCCTGTTTTTGTGTTTTGTACTCTCATTGAAATTCACTAGGGGAAGTCCTTCAAGTGCAGAATTTTCCCTGTGATTACTGCACTGAATTTCTATGAGCGAGCGAGAAATAACCTAAACATTTTGACAGAAAGTTATTTCATATATTCTGACGGCTTTATTACCCCTCAGAAGGAAGTTGTGCTAAGGATTTTAATCAACTTGGTAAAAATCCATCAACCACAACCATGTTTGATCTGCAAACATCGGAAAGGTTTTATACTAAATGAAAAGAAAGGAAAGAGATTAAGAAGATGGATGAAAACTAAGTTTAAAATAAGTAGGGAGGTGATTTGGGTTGGAAGACTACAGGTGACATATGAGATTGTGTATCATGGCTGTGGAAAAAAAATTGGTAGATGAAGGACAGTACAATTATGATTGTGGATATGATAATGAGACTGGGGGAGAAGGTTGAAAGTTGTTCATTTTGGGAATTTAGAGGGAAGTAGATCAGAAATAAAGACATATTATTTGCCATAAAGCAAAATACAGTCAACTCTGGTTATAATTAACCTCTACGGAGTCAAATATTTTGTTCACTATGTCCGAAGTTCACTAAAATAATTTTTTTTTAAAATGTGAAAGTAGTGGGTTAGTGACAAACAAAATAAAGAGTTCAAATACAATCGTTCCTTATTCAAATGAATTAATATATACAAAAAAATCGGTTATATGCTGTTTTTTACTGTATATTGTTTTGATTAATATTTTTTTCAAATCCCTATATAGAGTCTGTGCTTTTTCCACACTTGATTTCACACTATCCACGCATTCAAAAAACTAAACTGAGTAGAAAATTCTAATTTTTTAATGTTATATATATTCTTAACGAAGGGATTATTGAAAACAATTACTAAATGTCTGCAGACTGTCATTCGCTGTCCGGTAACTCCTGTCGTATTAATACAACTCGGAAGACTTTCTTCCTTTACTTCCTGCAGACAAAGATATTAAAATTTAAACCAGGTCAATGAGTCCAGTGACTGTTTAAGCTCAACCTTCACCCTCCACATTTTGTACTTTAAGTCAAGCTTTGTACCACCTAAACAAAAACTCAGGTAAAGAATCAGTGTCTTCAAGTTTAAACAACCAAAAAGTTATGTTTTTAAGGAATTATGATGTTAAAATTTAAAATGGCATTTCTTATTGAAAGTTTAAATTTTTATGTTCGTTTTATATATAAATGTACTTTTGAAAAAAGAAACAATTAGGGTCAGGGCCAAGTCTAGGGGGAGGTGGGGCTAAGGGGGCCACATTTCCCCCCAAAATTATTAAATTCAATTACAGTTATTATTCTAAATTTCACATCAAATAGTGTACAGATAACTAATAGTATTCGCTAAGTGATAGTATTCCATTCCAGATTCCTAAAAACCCTTACTTTATGTTGTTTAAGATTTACATTATTCGAGTAATGTGCTACAGTACAGTAGAATACGCTACCATTGTGCTAACTCTGTCAGTCCACAGAAAACTAACAGTGCAATGGTGCAAAGAAGACTGTACTTTTGTTAACTTTAATGGATTGATTGTTTGCATTTAATAAAGTACAATCATTTAATGGGTTGATCAATATTCCATAAAACATGAGAAATTATTAAGTAACATAAGTACCGAGTGCATATCAATATATTATAATTGCTTAAATTAGTGCCTAGTGCGGGGCCTGCAGCATAATATTATGAAGGGACCCCAAATTTATAAAAATGCACATACATATTAAAATATAAGTCATTTACTTGAACAGTTAAGTAATTAAATATGTTCATTTGCTATTCAGCAAGTTAAAGGTCAGTACATTATTTAGAGACTAGCCTGGCGTGGTTTTGACAAAAATAATAAGTACTGTATCTGTGTGTAATGAATCAAAAAGTGAAAAAAGCATTTTTCCTAGTTCAGATTCAAATTTATTATCTAATAAAAATATCGCATTATTGTAAGAGAATCATGCATGAAAAATTATGCAGTCTGTATCAATGTATACCCCCGCCTAACCCCAGTTTATAGCCTCTAAAACCATCAGTGTAACTATTTACATGTAAGTATCACTGCCAAATGTCAAACGTAACAAAACTACAATTTAAAAGTAAACTTTTCTAAATTTAGCATAAGAAAATTTGTTATGATAGTGGAAATGTCTATTTCACGCAGAAGTCCATATTCAATGCTTATTAGAGTAAGATTGTTCAATCTGTTTTGATACATGATGCTCCTCAGTTCATTTTTAATCCTTTTCAGTTTTGAAATTGAACGTTCTCCACTGCAGTTGGTAACCATGAGTGACAAATAGATGCACAAAGTATTTTCTATATTTGGACTCCAAAGAATTGTCAGTTATCAAACAAAACCAACAATTTGGTAGTACCATTCAGTATGGCGTTCTTTCGTTAAACAACAGCGTTGTCAGAGGGCATTTTCACCATACAGCTTACAAGCAAATTTTTTTTAAAATTTTCAATTAATTTATTTAGTTCTTTATTTTCTATTGAGGACCCTCAAAAACGCGGGGCCCGTAGCATATGCTACTTTTGCTAATGTGTTAATCTTGCACTGGGCTTAATGCTAAAACTGAAAAACTACCGCACAAAGGTGGGGTGGGAGTGGGGGGGCTCAGATTTTCTTAAAAAGGCCCTGCTTAGGGTCAATTAAAAGTAATTTTGCTCTTTTCTACGAGTTTCATACACATCATCTTTGAAAATACAAAAGAGTGATTTGGCGGGTGTCAAGTAATGTACAATTACTTTGAACCATCTAAACCTAGTCTTTATGTCATGAAAGTATGTGTGGATTTAAAACAATAGAAACAAGATTGGTTAGAGATTTTACAAAAAAAAATAGTAAAATTTATGTTTTAATTTGTTCAACAAAAAATTTAGAAATAAATAAAAAATGGGCTCAGCCGGGATTTGAACCCGGGACCTCTCGCACCCAAAGCGAGAATCATACCCCTAGACCACTGAGCCTTGAAAATAAAAGAAGTGAGCGTCATGAATTAAATAAAGGTATTAGGTAACTTTTAATGATCCATTACATACAATTTTTGGTCTTTGTATGGAAAAATATGTATGTTTGGTTCAAAATATTTAAATATTTTATAGCTAAATTTATCATAAGCTAGTAAGGTATCCAAAATAAATGCAATCTTAGAAATTATATGTTGGATGGATATTTATTTTTAAAGGTTTTTCTAAAAATGTTAATTTTATTTGACTTAAAATAAACATAATTAGGATATATTTATTTTTATAAGTTGAACTAATTATTTTTTAACATTATTCGGAATTAAAAAATCACAATTGTTGGTACCATGCCATGTGCTACGTGACGTCAAGAAAAATTAATATGGCGGCAGATCAATGTTTATTGTGTTAACTTGAATGGTTATTCATTCGAATAAAATTTATTGTTATATCGTAAATGTTATTGATGATACATTTTATTTAAAACACATTACACTTGTAAGTAACTACTATGAAAGTATTAAAAAATGCACCATTGAATTTAAAGTAACGAAATATTAGGCCTACATAATTCTTAGTATAGATTACCCATTCCCATGGTTATGTGGTCGATGACAAGTCCTAAGGGAGTTGATAATCAAATTTTATTTGTGCTGATGTAAAATATCATACTATTTAAATATGGTTTAGTCTTGCTAACCATTTCAATTAGTTAATCTAGGCGGTAAGAAGGCGTGTAGCGTCAGCCATAGCCTTATGCCAGGATCACGATCAAATTAACGTTTACTTAATCAGGGAAAGCCGTAGGGGCACCCTGTGCCAAAACCTAAACGGGTGCCCCAATATTCAATACCCTCTCCTACCGAAAAATAGAATAAAAGTTCAAAATTTACAAAATGGTGATTTTTTTCCTTCAGATTTAAAAAAAAGTTGGCTAGGCTTATATATATATGTGTAATGATGTGGTGTAGCCTATACATCCCATAGTTTCATCAGATAACCAACAATTTTAGGGGGAAAAGAACATTTCTCTCTCTTATAATCATATTAAAGTGATTTCTAAAATGAAGCGCGATACAAAGAAAAGTCAAGACAAATCAAACTTTTCTTCTGAAAAATCTCTACAAATATGTTCTCTTACATTTTACTTCTGAAAATGCACATAGTCTTCCTAAGATTTTCAAAAATAACCTATTTAAAAAATTAAAAAATATTACATTTTTGAAAAAAATCTATATTTAAAAATAAAATAAAAACTAATCCCATTTTGTTTTCGTCATTTTTTAAATATTCCAGTGGGTTTTAAAAGAATTAAAAATGGAAAGTTAAAAAATAAGATTAAAAAAATATTTTTCATAGGGGCTTGTAGATTTTTGATAGTTTCTTTTATGGGTCATATTTCAGGCTAAAACTTGTTTTTAAAGCCTAACAATCAAAACAAAAGAGAATTTAGGCTATCTTTTAATACCTTAATCACTGGAGCACTGTATTTCTGTAAAACAAGCATTACAAATCAAAACACACTTGTCACTGTAGGCTAACACCGCTTAAAATCAACTGTGATTTGCACTCGGAAACATCTGAACACATTTTCATCTTATCAGCTGTGACCAGTTTTTGTTTGTTTGCACTGCGTCTTACTTATTTTTTGGGTTTTACACAGACATGCGTGAGACTAGTGTTGTCAACTCGCTAGATGGAATTATTATTTACCAAGTATTGAAGATTATGTTATTTTAGGGGATTTGGAGAAAGGCTCTGACAGCAAAGGAATATATTAAAACTTTTTGTTTACATTTTTTCATATTATTTTTTCAATTTCCTACATTTTTACCGCCCTGTGCTAATGTATGCGTTGCACTGTCAGTTAAAGTAAAGAAACTATGCTATTATGTGATCAGGATTCTTGTAACATAACAACTTAAGCTAAACAAAGACAGTGGATTTGGACTGTTTAGAAAAATACAAAAAAACAAGTGAAACCCATGCATATAGGCAGAGGCAGGTTTTTATGGTGAATATTTTTTTTTAAATTCTCATTAAATTTTCAAAATGGTGGTGTTTTGTGTTGAAAATTTGACACAAATATTTACTGGCATATCACTCTAATCAATATTGCCAAACTGTAGCATACAGCATGTGGTAATATTTTTTTCACTCGTCGTGGTTCATCTATCAGTCACTACCAAATTGTACGTTGAAAAATACCGTTCACTGTCTTCATTTGAAATGGGCAACCAAAGAGATTGAAGCGATTTTTCTACAAAAACATTAAAATGTTCACCTTTGTGTTTCAAACCTATTAGAGCTTTTACCTCATCCACATAGTCACTGTCAATTTGTTCAGAAATTAATGTGCACAGTTCTTTGTGGCCTAGTTGAAAATCACATTGCAAGTCTCAGAAAGCAGGAAGGTCCTTGAACATTCTTTCAAGTTCCCTCCCATCACTTGAACTAGGCCTGCTCAGTAGCTTAGTAAGGTCAAACAGGTACCCTAATGCTTTTATTACTTTTATTTCATCATTATTTTTGGCTAGCATTGAATATAGCTTGGCACAAGTTAGTGCACCACAAGCCTTCAAACACTCCTCAGTTTGTCCTCTACATAGTGGTGAAACTTTGGCTAACATCTGTACAACGTTGATACCAAACTGACCATCTCTCACTAATTCACACTTCGCTTTCAGTGATTCGATTCTTGATTGTACTAAATGTGCCACAGGCTTATCTTTACTTTGAAATTCTATTGAGTTTTATTTACTTAATCATTCCAAGACAGCAAGATGGCGGGTGGCGACATATGATAGTTGAAATCTCTTGTTTGAGATGTTTTTATTTGGTTTAAGTGAAATATAAAATAAACAGAGTACCCAAAATAACTTAAATAAATACCTGGCATGCATCAAATACCTAACAGCGAGTATAAAAATAAAGCAGGATACGTTAATATTTTTTTAAAAACTTTGAAGTGAAAAACACGTTTCTTTCCAGTCTTGTTTCAGTTTTAAAACTACGCATGCACAAAATATATGATTCAGACACATTCTTAAGGCTTGTGAGACTTCTGTGAAAATAAAATTGCGGCAAATTTTACGCTGTGAAGGAATGTTTATTCAACAAAATATTGTTTGAAATATTAAAGTGTGAAAAAAAATATTTAATTTTTCGCGTTAATCGCGAGAATACTAAAATTTCGTGAGAACAGCAAAATTTCGCGAAAATTCGCGATTTGAAAATATGTTGGATCACTTCATAAACATTGTGAAACGTGTAAATATAGATTTTGAAGCTACAGAAACACAATTCGCGTTTATCGCCAATAACAAAAAAACCTGCCTCTGCATATAGGGCTGATAAGGCCGCAAGTACTTGCAATAGAAGCTTACTGGATATACAAAATAAAGTGTAACAAGAGGCTAGGACGTTTTAGAGTTTGCGAGATGCTGACAAACTTTACTCACCAAAGAAGTTGTTTCATTCCATGATGCCGGGAACACGATCAACTTAACGTTAACTTAACTTTCACTTAATGTAAAGGTTATCCTTGTGTTTTTAAATGGAAGCCACCAAGATGTGGTTAACTTAATGTTCACTTACAGTAAGAGTTGTCTTGGGAGATTTTTCACGTTACATGAGCTATAAGTGTGTGATCTAGCCAGCCAATCACGTTAACACTACTATTTAGTACATCATCTGTTTCGCAATTATCATTACTTCATTTGTTTATAGTGCATGCAAGCTAGATTTTACTTTTACATCATGACTGACAATGAGTATAACATAACACTAAAACAGGAAAAGTAGAAAGTGAAAAAAAAAACTTAAATTTGATACACTTATTTTTTAATGATAAATACTTTATTGCAAGGTAATTAAATATATCAAAAGTAAACAATACATTTAGTCACAGATAACACTGTTAACAAATAGTACAGATCACAGATCAACATCTATGCTCTCGAATGCTGATGTTTGGCTCAAGCTGTTATGTTAATCGTGATAGCCCACTGGTTTATTTACAATAAGTGGACGTTACGCTACGTTACGTTACGTTAAGTTTATTGTGATCCCGCATAAACAACAGTTACAGTAGGTAAACATTAAGTGAAAGTTAAGTTGATCTTGATCCTGGCATAGAAGTTCTGTTTGTGTTTTTAAATGAAAGCCATCACAATGCAGTTAACTTAACGTTCACTTAACTTGAAAGTTGTCCAGTAGAGAACTTTAACGTTATGTCAACATTAAGTTATAGCTAGCCAATTGTGTTGAGAGTAACATAAACAGGCCTGTTTAGTACTTTATTTGTTGATTTATGGTGCCCAGATAACTTCTTTGGTGTAGATTGTCCACGTCTTGCGAACTTTAAAACGCCATAGCCTCTTTCACATTATTTTGTAGCTCCAGTGAGGTTCTATTGCAAGTACTTGTAGCCTAATCAGGCCTAAATGCTTGGGTTTCATTTTAGTTAAAAAAAAGTTTTTTAAACAGTTCAAATCCATCATTTGTGCTTTGCTTGAATTATTATGTTATGTTACGTTACATGGTTTCTTGTCATTAAGTGAATCCTATGGGAATATTCACTTAACAACTCGAGCAAAACACAGAAAATGAATTTGGATGGTTTGAAAACAAAATGTTCACTAACATGGAATTAAGGCAATCTGGGCAGAGTATGCTTCAAGTACTTGCAATAAGCCCAGATGCTTAGTGAAGTTGCAAAATATTGTGTAAGTAGTGGCTACGACTTTTGGCATTCAAGAAACTTGAACAAACAAAACTATTTTGAATACACCATCTGCACACAATAAACAAACCAATGAATTATACTACTTGTTGTTTGCACCATGATCAGATGGCAGGAAAACACACACTTTATGCAACAGAACATTTCTCCCCTGGAGAACTTGTGTTAAGTGAACACCATGTTAAGTGCAGACCCGCCTCGGTGGTGTAGTTAGCTAACTCGCAAGTTTCGTGTTGAGCTAGACTGCCGAGGATGGGAAGATTGAGGTTCAAATCTCACTTGGGTGAACTGGGGGGGAGGGGGGGGATGGATCCTAAATGTTTTTCCACTCTCCCTCCATACAAATGTGGGTTCACTTCCTCTAAATTTAACCTTCCCACTTCCTAGCTAGCGTTGCCAGGTGTCCCGATTTCCAGGGGTCCGTGAACACGTCCCGATTTACCCATGATCGGGACACCGAATGTCCCGATTTTGGGTGATTCAGACTTCGGCCCCAAAAAATATAAACTCCGTGCGCACACGGTTATGTTGCATCTCATTATTCGACGCATTCAATATAAGTACCACACATACATAATCGGAGGCAGATGTATACCGCGAAAAGCGCGATAGAGATATCAAACCGTCTCCTTCTATTCCGCTGTTGCCACCGACTGTCTCTGCCACGGTTTAGTTCAGCCACAGAAAGAGTGAAACAAACAGATAAAGTCTTGTTCTTTTGCGCAAAGTTATCGATAGATAGCCAGAAACTTACGACTTGATGGTAAGTTTGTATATTATGTTATTTGTTTCAGCGGTTCCATTGTTGATTTCAATAATTACGTTAACATTATGTCATATTATAATTGTATTTTAGCTTGTACCTTGGTACAGTTTTTGTGCTGACAATGCAAACGTGAATTTTGGCCACCACAATTCAGTTTTTTAGTTGCTGCACAAAGATAATAACAGCATTATACCAGTTGGATGTCCTGCACATATTTTGCACAATAGTCTAAAATATGCTTTAGGCTTATGTAAATTTGATTTGGAGAAATTTATTGTGAATCTGCATAGTCATTTCTCATACTATGCGAAAAGAAAACAAGCTTTAAAACATTCTTTATGAAATTCATTAATCTGAATTTGCTCCAGTCTTACGACACATAAAAACCCGATGGCTATCACTCCTCCCAGCTGTAGAACGTGCCTTGAAATCGTACAATATATTAAAGGATTACTTTATAACTATGGGTGAAGACGAGTGTCCATCTGCACTCTGGAACTTCTTTAATAGTAGCAAAACATAACATTACTTTGCTTTTTATCAAAACGCATTAAATATCCTACATGATGATGTAATGAGCCTAGAAAATGAATCATTGCTCTGTTTTGAAGGTTATGAAATAATGGTCAAGCTTACTAACAAATTGAAGCAAAGAATAGACGACGAATTTTTGGATTGCGGCAATTTAATTAAAAAGTTGCTCTTTGAAACTTCCTCAATGATAAAAACAGCCTGTTGTGATTGGTACAAAAATGTTCTGAAATATATAGAGACACGGTACGAATTCAATGAAAACAAATTGAATTTGTTTAAGTCACTATCTCAAAAAATATTTGCTTTCATGGCATCCATACCGGTTTCAAATACTGGAACAGAAACGATATTTTCTCAAGCAAATATTGTTTGGTCCGACAGACGAAACCGATTATCTCTCGAGCATGTAAAAGCAGAGATACAAATAAAAACCCAACTTCAAATTGTCATGTAGTGAATTTTATAACCACGCAATTAAAAATAAAGAACTTCTAAAAGCAGTGAAATCTAACAAAAAATATATTTTTAATAAAAAGTAATTATTTTATAGTAAAAATAAATAATTAGTTTTAAGTTTTTTGTTGATTATTTAGATTTTCTGTGATATGATGTGATCTCTTGCAACCTAATAATAAAAATTATTGCTATAAAAATGTCGATTTTAAAAACCTAGTTTTTTTAGTTGTCCCGAATTGAAAACCAATATCCCGATTTTTTTTTATCCTCCGTCCCGAAATTTAGCATACCAGACCTGGCAACACTATTCCTAGCCCATTAGCATAATTAGTACTTATGTGTATAACCCGAATGGGTAGTAATACACAGTGCTAAATAAATAAGTTAAGTGCATTGTGATTGCTTTTGTTTTAAAACACAAGACTTTAAGTTGATCATGATCCTGGAATTAATCAAGTGATAACATGTACATCAATTAGTTAGAAAGTATGATACTGGTTTCAATAACATTTGGTAACTACATCATCATTACCAATGAATGAGTGATTGTAATGTTAGAAAGCTCAAGTTGAGTCAATTTCTTACAAACTAAATGTATGTAGTAGTAATGGAACTTTATAGTCCTATACATCAATCTATTCAGTAGGATTGTAACCAAATTGTTTCAAGGATTTGTGCGATATCACCTTCACAAATATACACTTGCCACACACTTTTTATGGAAAACTGCATCAGATTATTCGAACAGTTAATGATCCTTGGAAGTGCAGTACTCCTATTTACCAACAATCTTAGAAACTACCTTTAGTTTAATAATCTATTATCTCTCAAAAGTGATTAAGTATTATCAAACTTAAAACACATGCCTTTTCAATTTATTGAGTTTAATTACTAAGTCAGATCTCTTACGCAAAACTTTATCTTGGAAAAAGGGTTTATTACTAAAAGAAATACCACCATCAAGCATTATAAATCACAATAAAAAACTCAATGATGTTAGCCTGCAATCGAGCCATACCAACTGAGCGGACTCCGTCTCTTGACAGAGATAGTGAGGGCCAACTTCTGCAAATAATGAATGGCATGTGGTCATCACAGTGAACCCTCCAGACATTGATCTCAGTTTTCCAGACCGGAGCTGCTACTTTTAATTCAAGCTCATTTATTCTCATGTAGTTAAGTCTGATCACGTTCCAGACCCATTGCTTCACAGAAAATCTGGAAGTGCCAAGGAACACCATCAAGTTCTTGCCTGGGCATGGTAACCACTGCAGCTATTGGCACTTAATTTACAAGATGGTGATTTCCAAGCAGGAGAAGGCATTTTGCATTATAGAATTTGCACGAACAAGGGCTGTTGTTATAGTGTGACATTTCCAGACAAAATTCGACAAGCCTGCACCACATAGAAACTGCATTGTATCTTGGGTGATGCAGTTCAAATCCACTGATTGTTTATGCGCCAGAAAACTTACAGGTTCGCCCACAAACTTCGGATCCGAGTCATGTACGCAAGGAGTCCAAGAAAATACGGGCTAGTCTGGAACTGGAGGTACCCCAAACCACGGTATGGCGTATCTTACAGAAGCATCTGTCCTGTAAGGGGTACACACTTCAGCTTGTGCATGCACTAAAACCAGAGGACAAATTGAAACACTGTAACTGTTGCAGTGAGATGCAGGGCCAGTTAGCAGAGGATAGGTTCGCCGACAGCTTAGTTTTCAGCAACGAGGCCACCTCCCTCCTCAGTGGGAACGTCATTCGCCATAACATCAGAATCTGGGGCACAGCAAACCCAAATGCCATTGTGGAGCATTCAAGAAACTCACCAGTAGTGAACATTTTTTGTGCAATGAGCAGGCACATTGTGTACAGTCCTTTTTTGCTGAGTCTACAATTACTGGCCACGTCTACCGGGACATGATGACAAAATGGCTTATGCCTTAGCTGGGGAAGATCTTCCTTGTGCGATCTTTCAACAGGATGGCGCTCCTCCACATTTCCACCGGGGTGTTCACGATACCTGAATACCACTCGACTGAGAAATTGGATCAGCCGTGCCAGACAATGTTGCCAATGTTGTTCTGGCCTCCACGATCTGCCAGACTTAACACCCTGCAAATTATTTTTGTTGGGATAATCAAGGACACCGTGTACATGCCACCCTTGACCACAGCAACTGAATGACCTTAAACAACGCATCTCTGCTGGGGGAATTGATGGATATGCTGGGACGCTTCTGGGCAAAAATGGATTACTGTCTTGATGTCTGCCATGTAACCAACAGTGCCCACACAAACACCTTTAGTGCTTTTGAAACTTGGAGAGTTCTTCTGACTTTTCATGTCATGACGGTTGTTGTATGTAACTTTGTTTAAGGGAAAAAAACTGTTTCACTTTTGCACCATTACTTTTGAATAGCTCTGTATATAAATGTTAAAAAAATAAAATACAAAAACCTTTTCAATTATGTTTGAAATTATATTTCGGTTCATAATTTGTTGACTTCACTAAGTTTGTTGTGATGTGTGAATGAAAAGGCTATTGATATATTTTTAAAAAAAAGTGTGGTAAATTTTTTAAAATTTAATGTTGGCTCCAAATTTGGTGGGCCATCTGTTTATCAGGAAATTAGCCTTTATAACCAAACATCTATGTGGTTCTTAAGTTGCATATTAGCTATTCATTCATAAACTAGTGAGGTATTTTACACACACCACCTAAAAAGTGGGTATGATACCCCATCAACCCACTGCTCCAACTGGTACAAGTTTACTCCAAAGAAATGTTATCCCGTTCTCACTGCAAAAGCTCTGAATAAAGTGTTGGCCCTCTTCTTTGGATCAATTTCAATAGTTGTTAAAAATATATACCCTAATGTAATTTTTAACAAATTCTTTCTCATTCTTTTCAGTAAAATTCGAAAGAGGAAAAAATGCCTGTTCCTGTTGGATCTTTTCAAAGTGGCCCAAGTTGTTTTGATCGAATGAAAATGGGGTTCATGATTGGTTTTTGTGTGGGAATGGCATCAGGAGCACTTTTTGGAGGATTTTCTGCATTGAGGTACGGTAAATCTTACATTTAGGTACTGTACTTAATTTATGGGAGTTAATATCAAATTAAGATGGTATGTACAGTAACGTAATTATTTATTTTTGGAAGACAGAACTGCAGTTTGGTTAGCTCAAAAGTGTTTGTAGGTCTACTTGCCTGTGTTCATACCACACGAGTAAATTTGCCCCGACAAGAAAGAGCCAATGAATCGAGTGTTTGATTAGCACCAAAAGTGAATAACGCTTATGTTATGGCATTGGTTGCAATTAGCTAAGTATGCGACCTTGTTTTTTTTAATCCGAACCCGCCTCGGTGGGTATTGGCAACCTTGTCGGTTGAGCTCGAACGCGGACGGAGTCGAGTTCGACTCGGTCGGTGACGGGTGTTTTCCTAATGTTTTTTCCTACTCCACGCAATGCGGTTCACTCTCTAAACTCAACTCCATTCTATCATAGCAATAGTCTAACGATAACCCGAACGGTATAAGCGCGGTCAATATTAATATATATTAATCCGAGCATAATCTCCTACTTTAAAAATTGTATCTTTATGGTAATTACCTGTGAAAAGCAATTTTTGGAGAAAATGTGGGGAAGATCATAATAAGCAAAAGATTTTAGGTATGCTAAAAAAATAGCATACTTTTGTGATATTATCACAAAAAAATGACAATTATTTGGTAAGGGGAAAAAAACCAATTTAATAACGTCTATTAGGCCTATAAGTGAACAATCTCTTACATGTCTAGCAGATACTAAACTTAAATGTGATGGGAAAAATCATGCATCTTTATTTTGTCCCAAACAATCCCTTCCACATCTGGTTCAATATTTCCTACCATTACTCTCAAATCTGGATCGACATCAAGCCGATTTTTATGCTCGTTCTTCATATAACAAAATGTAGAAAACTTTTTTTCACAAAAATATGTGGAACAATAGGGAATGAGATGTTTCCAAGCTGTGGAATAAAATGCTAGTTTTTTATTATGTGAATGGTGCCATGGACCCCATGAGGTCTGCAGACCACCAATTGGGAATCACTGCTCTTAGTGATGGTCCAAAGATTGCTAGGAAATAAAGAAATATGTGCTCAAAAGCATAAATGATATGCTCTAATGCCACAATTCTTATAGCTACATATATATGTCACATTTTTTTTGCCTCTGTTTATACAGAAAATAAGTTTTTGGTTAAATAGGGACCCGCCTTGGTGGCTTAGTTAGCTAATGCGCTAGTTTTGTGTTGAGCTAGACTGCCTAGGAGGGTAGATTGAGGTTCGAATCTTGCTGGGTGAGCTGGGGTGGTTTTCCTAAACGATTTTCCACTCTACCTCCACACAAATGCGGATTCACTTCCTCTATATTATATATATGTAATTATACTTGGTGTATAACCCAAACAGGTAGTAAGACGCAGTGAAAGTATTTAAATAAGTGTCAGTAAAAATTTAATATAGTTTTTTTTATTCAATTTTTTTAACCTCTTCTTTCCAAGTTGGCAACCTTACACTGGTAAGTTCTTGCTTTGCCACATCAGATAGTTTGAGAAACACTCCTCAAGATGATAGCCATGAGCTTATTTAATAGACATATTCACTGGACGCTATAACAATGTCGAATCTTATAACATTTTGCAACATTTATTCTTTAACACTCAACCTTTCATGTTTGGGTTAGGCTAACTCTGCACTTAAAATTATATTGGTTCAACGTAAGTAGTACAAATTAGTGGATTTATATCCATATAGCCTCTATTTAAAGTTCTTTGATGTTTCTTTCAGGTGTGATTTTATCAACGATATAAGAAAGTATCACCATACTAAGTTGGTATTTATTAAAAATTGTCACCAACTGGGCTAGTTTAGCAATTAAATTTAGGAGAGGTTAAGATCTCCCTATATTCTAAACTCTCATGTAGTTCCTTGATATGAGTACACATAATGCTCACAATTATGTTTTATTGAACTTGTATTCAGATTAAATAAGCTGGAAGGGGAGCAAAATGGGTTCTCACTTCCTCCCATTTCGGTTGTCACCCCAACATTACCACAAAATTGGTATAAGAGCGAGAGTGTGGTGTGAACAACACTCATTTGGAATTGGTGGCAAAATATTAGAGGTTCAAACAAACCACTTTTTATGATTTTAATAACTTTAACGTTACTTAAACACAACTATTCATGACCAAATGACTGCCAAAAAAACTGGGTTAGATAGCCTCTTGAACTAAGATCATTAAGAATGCCAATACTGATTTATAATAATTTATAATTTCTAATTAATATCATAATTGGAAAATATTATGTACACAAACATGGATATGTCGCAGTTAAAATAGTAATGACCAACAAAATTAGTCTTGATATCCTGACCAATTTTAATTTAATGACTTGCAGACAGCCAACCAGCTTTTGTTAGTTTATATATATCATTGACACTGTAAATGTAAAACTATTTTATTTATTTTGTTTTCTTATAGATATGGTATGCGGGGTAGAGAGTTGGCAACAAATGTTGGTAAGACCATGATACAAGGTGGAGGAACATTTGGTACATTTATGGCTATTGGTACAGGCATCCGGTGCTAGGAATGGGCAGTGTACTTGATACCAAATCAGTGTGCGCCATCAACAAAAGAGTTTATTTACAGTTTTTTAATAATTTTATTTCAAAGACTGATTGATTGTAATGTTGAAACTTTTAGATGGGAAAAGTCTCCGGTTTATTTAACAGTTTATGCTTTAAAAAATGTAGTATATAACTTCTAGAAGTTGTATGTTAAATTATAGCAAAATAAATATCCAATAAAGTAGATGTTTTGAGTTAAGCTATTCACAAACATTTAGTGTACAACCTGTATTTACCTCATTGTCAAACATTAATTGGTTAAGAAATGTTCATCTCTGAAGAGTGTGCAAATATTCAAAAATCAATTTCTTAACTATTCAGAATATCACAAGATTTAAGCTAGTCAACCGCCATGTTGATTGTTAGTTTTGTGTTATTAAAAGAGAATTAGGGTGGTATGCAAGAACACCACTAAGTGAGAATGGATGCTTAGTGGTATGTTAGTGTAGTCCCGGGCATTCTCACAGTCCACCTTCCAGCCTATGATGACGTAAGCAAGCTAACGCCACTAAGTGAGAATGGATGCTTAGTGGCATGTTAGTGTAGTCCCGGGCACTCTCACAGTCCACCTTCCAGCCTATAATGAGATGACGTAAGCAAGCTAACGCCACTAAGTGAGAGTGGATGCTTAGTGGCATGTTAGTGTAGTCCCGGGCACTCTCACAGTCCACCTTCCAGCCTATAATGAGATGATGTAAGCAAGCTAACGCCACTAAGTGAGAATGGATGCTTAGTGGCATGTTAGTGTAGTCCCGGGCACTCTCACAGTCCACCTTCCAGCCTATGATGACGTAAGCAAGCTAACGCCACTAAGTGAGAGTGGATGCTTAGTGGCATGTTAGTGTAGTCCCGGGCACTCTCACAGTCCACCTTCCAGCCTATAATGAGATGACGTAAGCAAGCTAACGCCACTAAGTGAGAGTGGATGCTTAGTGGCATGTTAGTGTAGTCCCGGGCACTCTCACAGTCCACCTTCCAGCCTATAATGAGATGACGTAAGCAAGCTAACGCCACTAAGTGAGAGTGGATGCTTAGTGGCATGTTAGTGTAGTCCCGGGCACTCTCACAGTCCACCTTCCAGCCTATAATGAGATGACGTAAGCAAGCTAACGCCACTAAGTGAGAGTGGATGCTTAGTGGCATGTTAGTGTAGTCCCGGGCACTCTCACAGTCCACCTTCCAGCCTATAATGAGATGACGTAAGCAAGCTAACGCCACTAAGTGAGAGTGGATGCTTAGTGGCATGTTAGTGTAGTCCCGGGCACTCTCACAGTCCACCTTCCAGCCTATAATGAGATGACGTAAGCAAGCTAACGCCACTAAGTGAGAGTGGATGCTTAGTGGCATGTTAGTGTAGTCCCGGGCACTCTCACAGTCCACCTTCCAGCCTATAATGAGATGACGTAAGCAAGCTAACGCCACTAAGTGAGAATGGATGCTTAGTGGCATGTTAGTGTAGTCCCGGGCACTCTCACAGTCCACCTTCCAGCCTATGATGACGTAAGCAAGCTAACGCCACTAAGTGAGAGTGGATGCTTAGTGGCATGTTAGTGTAGTCCCGGGCACTCTCACAGTCCACCTTCCAGCCTATAATGAGATGACGTAAGCAAGCTAACGCCACTAAGTGAGAGTGGATGCTTAGTGGCATGTTAGTGTAGTCCCGGGCACTCTCACAGTCCACCTTCCAGCCTATAATGAGATGACGTAAGCAAGCTAACGCCACTAAGTGAGAGTGGATGCTTAGTGGCATGTTAGTGTAGTCCCGGGCACTCTCACAGTCCACCTTCCAGCCTATGATGACGTAAGCAAGCACCCACCAAGTGTCCACTTCCACCACCCTTCCTCCTTTAATCGCTTCCATTCTTCTGTGGTGTTTGCATTAAATATACAAACATGTTTAGTATGTATTGCTAGCTGTATTCATTACTAGCAATTCCAGCCAGGTAAAGTCTAGTAGTAGTAAGCCTACTTCAACCTTCCATTAGTGTTTCATATATTGCTACATAAAGTGTCCGATACTTGTGTCCCAGTATGAATGAACCATTCAAGCTATGTATTTTAAGACCAAACATAAGTGTCTAACACCCATGTCCCAGTACGAAAATACCCTAAGTTTTTAGACTCTCCTTGATCGTAGTTGATGAGAAGTTTGAGTTTGAATTGGTTATTTACAACGTAGGTGGTTTTTTCCATCTTTCTATGCTAATGGTGTGAAATTTATATGAATAATTACCTAACTATACATATGTTAAAAGTAGTAATTAAAATAATTTTTTTTCTTTTAGGGATTTTTAGAAATAAAATTGTGTGCCAATGTAGTCTTACTAGTGGAAAATATAGGGGTGTAACAAAACAATAATTGAAAATTAGTTTAAATGTCTATGAATTAATTATAAAATGTTAATAATAGTACTCTTGTATTGATCCATAAAATCTTACAATTAGAGCTGGAGCGGGTCGAATCCACTGTTTTACAAATCTTAATCTCCGATTTACCTTTGAATCCTGAATCTCAAATCTGAATCCAAAGCTTGGAAAAAAAATATGAACATAAGAGTAATATAAATATAATAGAATAATAAAAAACCCAAACAGTAACTAAATGTTAACATTCTTTCTTATAATCCATAAGTTAAAACATTCATACATTCTGTTAAGCATTAAATTGGTTTGAGGGCTTGTTCTTAAGTTCATCTTAAAATTATAATTGGTTCTGAACCACCAATCAGCAGTATTAAAGTTCTAAAACAAATTTTACTTTACTTTTAAAAAAGGCGTTTTTAATAAGGATTTGAGTCTCACATTCAAAATTTTCCTGAATCCTCAAATATCCTTAAGGATTCAAGGGTCCCATCCCTACTTACAATCTTTATTTAGGATTATCCTCACAAATTATATACTTTTATTTTAATAACACTTCAAATATATATTTTTCAGTTGGTGAAACCAAAATATAATTTTCTAATTGCATAAAATCAATGTAATATGGATGAAAAAATTAGTTTATGTTAAATTAATTGCAACATAAAAACATGTGTATGTCAAATCGAGCAAAAGTTATATGAACAGCCTGATTCAAACAAGTAAACTTAAAATAACACTAACCTTCATGAGCAATCACATCGATACCATCTATCGGATTTGTGACCCCTTGTATCGTTCGTCCAAACGACAGGTGTCTTATATGATGTGAGGTGTTGAAAGATGAAGACGAAAATGGCTGAACATCGTGTACTGAAATTCAAGTCATATTTAAAATATGTTATAATTCCAAGTTAAGAAACTAAATAATTTGTAGCTTAATTAATCAACTTACCATGGACATGATTTATGGAGAAACTTTGACCTGGCGCAATATGGAAACTGCCACCAACCTAAAATCATATTAAAAAATATCAAAATACTTGTCAAAATTAAAGTAATTAGAACAGATTAAGACAAATTTTTTAAACAAAGTTTGAAAGTTTATTAAGGAAAGATTATTATAATATTGTGAGAAGTTAATCAAATGAAAATAAAATAGTATCAATGGCATATTCTGAGAAAATTAATAGGTAGGCCTATGCTGTACTATAAAAGTTGCAGGGGAGATTTGGGGGCCAAGGAACCTCGACCACCGTTGTCCAAGAACGTCAAGGGATACATTTGAAAATGTGTGCCTATAGAACAGTGGTTCTTGAACATTTATTATTTCCCCTTAACCGACGCTATCTTAGGAAATTTTGAGGCCACTCCCATATTCTCTCTTTTTTATTTATCCATAACGATGATTACCATCCACTCAAAATGTAATAAAATTAACTCCATGGTGTTAGCCTGCATTCAGGCTATATTTACTGAGTGGCTACCAAACTTTTTGGCGAATTAGCGCCAACTCTTGCAAATATAGGGTGTGAATGGTCAGCACAAAGACGCCGCCAGCCATTAAACTTGGCTTTCTATTCTGGAGCCACTACTACTTAATTCGAGTAGTTCCTTATTTATTCACACTAAGCTGAGTCTAACCTGTTCCAAAGCCAATGCTTTTCAGATAATTTGGAAAGACTTCTCATAAAACCTGGAAGCACCGGGAATCGAACCCAGGACCTCTGGGTCCGTAGCCAGAACCTCTGACCACTAGACCACAAAGGCGGTCCTCAAATTGTAATGATATCTACATGGTTAGAAATTTAAGTGAATATTAATGTAGGGGCTAAGAGTAGTATGGTCACATTTATTAATGTATAAGAGAAACAGATCATATTCAATTAGCCTAGTGTAATTAAAATCACATAATTAGCAATACTCAATGCAAAAAATCATAATAAGAGTAAAATGAATTGGTACATCGATCAAGCGTCCATCAGATGTTGGTGAGAGGGAATCAGGTGGATTGTCCAACTCACATTGCAATTAAAACTGAACTGCTGCTTGGAAACAAACGAGTCTCCCAATTTGAGAATTTATCTGCTCCACAAGCTATTTGAATGCGTAAAATCTGACTAACATACGGGAGATAATCTTGGACTATTAATACCCTATTGCTACATCATCGGTTTATTGCTAAGATATTTACACATATCTTTTGCAGTAAGCAGTGGTGCACCCAAGGAGTAGAGGGGCAAACAGGGTATTTGACCCCCCCCCATTCCCCAAACCCACAAATAATTTTAATATAAATTTAAATGATATGAAGTATAACTAAAATATTTAGGATTGAAGATGTGTCGTATGTAGAGGCTACATTTTAAGACCAGGCTTCTGACTTAAGCCAATATTCACAAAGTTTACAGTTACACATAAAATTAACAGTTGAAAAAAATTTTTCTAGCTTCGATACCATTTGCATTATATAAATTTCTTAATTACTATAAAACTACTACAAATAATTTCTAAAAGCATTTAATATTCATAAATATTCTCGGCCTTTAGGGTTTAGGGGGCTGTGCAACCCCAAACCCCCTCTCTCCATCAGAATTTCATTCTTGCTACAGCCTTGATAGGCTATTTGATTCTTAATATGTAATCCTGTACAATTATAATAATAACTCTACAAAGTGGCAGTAATAAGCCAACTACCGAGTCGAAGATGGCTGCGTTATCTGGTAGCTCGTGAATAAAGCAGACAATTTCCGCATGTCTATCATAGATTTGAACTTAAAATATGGGTGGAGAATGACCCTGGGTATGGGATGACTCCTGGATAGCTCAGTGGTTAGAGCATTGGCGTACTATGCTGAAGGTACCGGGTTCGATTCCCGTGTCCAGGTGTCATTTTTCAATTTTCAGAAAGGTAGTAGTGCAACATTTGCAGATAGAGGGTGTCATGTGGTCAGCACAACGGACCCTCTGGCCGTTAATCTTAGTTTTCTAAATAGAAGCTGCTACTTCTTGTTTCAAGTAGCTTCTGAATTGTCGTCACGAGGCTGAGTTTAAACCTTTTCAAGACCCACTGCTGTATAGAAAAATCTGAAAGCGCCGAGGATTGAACCAGGGACTTCTGAATCTGTAGCAGGAACTTTAATCAAAGAGGCAGTCGACTGAAACTACAAAGACAAACTATATAATTTACTTAGGTGCCATGTTTCCTGTTTTGTATATTTATACTACAGTGAATAGTCATATGACACTATGAATACAGAAAAGACCTGCTTATCATCTTCTTGGATGTTGGAAAAGTGTATGACAATGTGTGCAGAAGAAGAGTATGGAAAGCACTGGAGAAGAAAGGCGTGCAGGATGAGACCGTAAACAGAGTTAGACATATGTACAAGGATAATGTGAGCTCTGTGAAAGTGGGAGAGGAGAAGACAGATTGGTTTGAGTTAAAGAATGGTCTGAAAACAGGAAGTTCGCTCTCACCACTACTGTTCATTGAAGTGATGGACGTGAAATAATGAAGTGGTAGAAAGAATAGGGGAGATAAAGATGAAAGCAACGGTGTTTTGGGAAGAAGTGGTGGCGCAGTATGGAATTAGGTTTACTGTTAGGAAGAGTGAGATGGTGATCACGACAACTGGTGTGATAGTGAGGGGGGAGCAATTGAAGATAGTGAAAAGTTTCAAGTATAGGGGCAGTTATATTTCTGAGAAGCAGGATTGGTGTGACAAAATTTGACAGGATGAGAAATGAGAGAAGACGAAGAATAGTAAAGGATGAGCCAGTACAGGACAAGATAGAGAAGGCACAACTAAGGTAGTATGGCCTTGTGAGAAAAATGGCGAGGGAAAGGATGCCCAGGAGGAGGTTGGATATGGAGATGGGGGCAGGAGGCCGAGAGGAAGACCAAGAGACAAATGGTTGAAGTGCGTAAGCAGGGTGGAGGAAAGAAGAGAGGACTGGGCCAAGGTGGAGGGAGAGAGGTGGTGAGAGGAAAGGAGGCGATGGAGAACTTATGTTCCAAACATACCCAGCCAGTGGCTGGAAGCTGTTTATGATGATGATGATGATTATGATCATATCTCTGTTAAAATCCAATTGATTCTAAGAAAAATGTAATTGTATCTTGCTACTCGTTAGGGTTTGATTATACGCATGTGAACTAATTGATAGGGTGATAAGAATGAAGAAGGTTGAATTTAAACTAAGTGTGCCCACATTTGTGAGCAGGAAGAGTGGAAAACAAATAAGGAAAAACCACACTAAGTAAATCTGTCCAGGATTCTAACCCTAATCTCCCTGTCATCGGCAATCCAGTTTATTGCAAGAGTGACACCTTAGACCAGGCATGTACAACCTTCCCCGGCTGAGGGCCGCATAAGTTCTTGAATAATTGGAGAGGGACCATACATGAAATTTATAGGATTTTATTATTATGATGTGTTTTGTTTTACAACAGATCCATTAGACTGCCAATGCACCTTGTCCTCTACCTCCTCCTTCAGCTTTCAAAATGTTCTTCTTTCCTTCAAGTAATCTAATATTTGAATTAACATTCTTCCTAAGTTTCTCTTTTCCTCAACCTCGCCTTCTATGAGGTTGTGCAGAAGACAGTTCCTCCTAAGGATGTGTCCAATCGAGTTTGCTTTGTATTGAAAATCAAAATGATTCTCTTCTCCCACATTTCAAAGCACTCCAAGTATTTATTTTCCATCTTCCAGAGAGTCCAAGTCTCTACTCCCTATAGCGCAATGCCCCAAATGTAGCAAATATAATAAAAACAGCTTAATTGGTTGTTTATTTCTACAATTTGAAGTATTTCAGTTCGATTTGGCAAGTGGGTTGTAAATTGGACATAATTGCCCTTGACCATTTGACCTCCGAAGTGGGTGGTTCTAATTGAAAGACTCAAAATATGCAATAATACATTCAAATTAATACAACTTATTTTCTAGTAATATAAATGTTTATTAATTAGCCTAATTATATTGAGTGTAAAGCTGATCATGGGTAATAACAACCTACCCTATTCACTTCCATAGAGCCATAAATTTGACACGCTTCATTAAACGCTTTGGACATTTTCTCCGAGTTATTCTCATTCTTGCATTGAGAAATTTTCTCAAAGTTTGTTAAAGCCCATTTCCTCCTCCTGTAAGCGTCTTTGACTGCTTCACATGTGTTACAGCACCTGAAATAACACAATATATAAGAAGGAACTTATCCTAAAACCTGTATAAAAAGATCAATATGAATCAAATATAACCAGTAACCACCCAGCAATTGTCCACAAAAAAACCCCACCAAGTATAACCACAGTAAATGCTTTTTTTTAGATTGTGGCTTCACTATTGAGAATTTGTAAACTCTGCTATGTAAATAGTAAGCATGTATTATTATTATTAGCACTGTGTCTTACTACCCGTTCGGGTTATATGCACTTACGCTAATGTGCAATGGTAGGGTGATTGTGAGATGAAATGGAGGACCTACAGTTTAACGTGGAATCCGAACCACGGTGGAGGCCTGGCATTCCTCACATTCACAAGTTGTGATTAATACACGTCTTGTCAGAGGTGAAGGAAGGGTTTGGCAATCAGATAAATCTGTGCCGGGACCGAGGATTGAACCCTGGACCCCCAGCACAGAAGTCCGACACCTTAACCCTAGACCGCCAGGTCACCAGTAAGTATGTAAATGCTGGATAAGGATGGGATAATTAACGTACATGTTTTGCATTTGCATGGAGGTATAATGAGAAATCACCCTCAGCAACCCGACCAGATTTCAAACTCTGAACTCCCTTTCATCGGTAATTCAGTCTGTAGCAGTCCATTCTTTGTGAGCATTGATGTGGAAATTTACCACTATTGCAACTTCATTATTTTTATAAAACACCTCACACAAATTTGCAGGTTAACTAGCCGCTTGTAGTATTGGTATTTCACAACAATCCCAAACATTTACAAATACTGATAAAGTTAAGCTTTAAAGGAAAATAGATAAACTAAATCTATGAAAAAACAATGATGGCTTGAGCTTTACAATTCAAACAAGGAGCTTTTCAACTTCAACAGTATATTACAGTTTATAAAATAGAAAAAAAGAAGTGCATGTCTATTTGAAGCATGTCCGATTCTAACCCAAGATGAGGCTGTGATTCAATTCCAAATAAAATAAAGTTTTTTTTTTCCATCCCTATCTTAACTAATTCATTAAAGAAAAGCTCTTTTGACTTTTTGAAGTACATTATATGCATTCTATCTTTCCAATTTCCTTCTTCTCCTGTTTATTTCCTCTTTTAGGAAATTGTGGTGAGCGTTCCACACTTCCTTCTGAGGTAAGAATAGATCATCTTCCCTTTTTAAAGCGTGAACTGTGTGTTCCTCTTAACAACATAACTTAAAAGTGATAATGTGTATGTTTCTTTTAATTAGGCCTATAATATATCCTCTTCGGTAGTAGAGTGGTCAATAGACTGGACTGCTGATAACTGGGGGATCAAAGTTAATGTGGGTAGTTTTTCCTAAGTGGTTTTACACTCTCCCTCTACAAAAATGCAGGTACACTTTCTTTTAAATTCAATTTTCCTCGTTCCTAACACATGAGTGTAATTAGTAGATATGTGTATAGCCTGAACAGGTAGTAAGACATGATATAGAAAAAATCTATAATATGGTAAATGTAGGAAGTGTCACATATTTTCTTCTACTTTAGCTGACAATACACATTCTTTTTCAACAAATGAAAATTGATTTTGACTTTGAAGGACATTCAACAATTTTGGCAATTTAGATTTTATAGCTCTCTTGTATCTGCGCCACATTTTTATTAAATTTTGTGCTTGAAAACCTAAGTGTTTCAACCAATAATTTGTATCTGTTAAAAATTACTAACACTAGTAACACACTAGTAAACAGTTTTGAAAATAGAAACATACTTTTTGCGACCAACACTTATATAACCATTTAATACTAATATTATGTTATAGGTATTGATCTATTAAAAGTGACAGCTGAAGATTAAATGACTTGACATAATTAATATATAAAAGTAGTTTAGGGAATGTTTGTAACTGTCAAATACCAATCACACGACCTATACATTGTCAGCCTCTCAAATAGCTGCTCTGTGGAAGTCTTAAGATTCGGATGGACACCTACTATTTAAGAACAATAAAGTTGTATAACCTATTTCTCAGAAACTATACATAATAACAACATGCGGTTTTTTGTATTATATTTAACTTGTAAATTTAATATGAACTATATTCATAAAAAAAAGTTACAAGTTAATATTTATTTTGTTACAATAAGATTTAATTTTGATTAAATTAAAATTAAATCAAACATTAAATACAAGAATATAGTTTTGAAGTTCAAATTATTATAAAGAATATGATAATGTTCTATCATACATGATGAATATTTATAATACAATAATTTTTACAAAATCAGATATTTTCAAATTAAATAATGTCTAAGCTGTTGAAAAAGTTCAGTCATTTCCTCATAGATGGCTCTGTCATCAGAAGCACCTCTAACTCTCCTCCCCAACCCCTTTTTGGTATTATCTATCTTTCCATATTTTTGTAAGCCCCGCTTATCCCCCTTTCCTCACCCCATTTATATCCTGTTCACTTGACTTGACACTAATTGTCTTTCACTTTATTACTACTATTACCTCCAAACCTGAGTTATTGAAAATTTTCCCTGTGATGTATTTGTATGATCTATGTTAAAAGTTTTTTTTTATAGAGTAGACTCGATTATGTTTATCTTATAAATAATTTGCATAAACATTGTTTCCTTGATTAGATAAAATCTATTTGTATAACATAGTTTTTGTAAGAAGAGGTGAAAATAATTTCTCTGAATAGTTGTATTCATGTTTTATAGCTGAATAAGACCTTTTCCTATTCAATCAAAATCATTAAAGCGAATTTCGAGAAAATATATATATATTCTGTTTGACTTTCAATAAACTAGCCTTAAATTTAGGGTTAGCTATCTAATTCCAAAAAGCCGGTGGGAGAGGCGGGGGGGGGGGGGGGTGACCTTATAAAAACCCCAAATACAAAGTTTTAGCCCAAACGGTAAAATAATTTTGGTTCTAGCCCAAGCCAAGGTATAAACATTCAGAAAGACGGCATTGCAGAAACAAATTTTTTGGTTTCAGGGGGTTATGAAACGTCGACATTTATTAAAATCTCAATTTCAAATTTTTGACGATCACAATATTTTCACTCCAAGGTGCCGAGACTAAGTAGATTTTAGTTTACAAAGCTTAGTTACTCACAGCCGTTGCCTGCCGTTGGTTTGATCGCCATTGATGGGGAGGTCGTGGTTCGAATCTCAACTGCATTTACTGAAGATGGTTTTCCCGTTAAATATGTGTGTGTGTATATATATATATATATATATATATATATATATATATATATATATATTATATATATATATATATACACACACTTTTATTGGTTTTCCACAAGTGATTTATCACTCTGGTTTTCCCATCTTTACTCCATGCAAATGCAGGTTCATTTCCTCTTAGCTACCTTCCTCATCTCTACCCAATCAGATTAAGCTGTTAGTAGCCTGTGTTTTGAACATAGCAATAAGAAAGACAAGACCTGGTTTTGGATGGTTTATAATCATATTTTAATAATAAATTAATGATTTTAGATAGACACATGGTTTAATGAGTTTTATTTAATTCAGTTTTTTTTTTAGATCATAAAATACAATGTTCTTGTTAGTATTGTGTTCAAAAAAGTTAACAGTAGGGCCTATTTGTAAAGTGAAGTAGGTGTATAGTACATAAATTATATTTAATCGAAATAAATTTTAAAAATTGCAATTTTTCGCCAACTTTGGCCACCTTTTTCTAACTCATTATTTAAAAAAAAAATATTTCTATCTTCTGTACAGACAAATTGTGGTGCACTTATTTAAATTCTAACCTCCTTATACCATGTATTTAAATAATTAGCGTAAGTAGTGACCGTAAAATCTATGTCACTGAAAAAACCCAAAAGAAATGGCTATATATTTTTAAATACAAGGAAGAAAATATATTTTTATATATTTCTACAGTAATAAACAAAATAAATAAAAAGTCACAATTTACTGAAAATAATGATTTCCTAAGGTAACTCAGAAAAATTATACTTTGACAGTGATTCGAGCCCTTGTCCTTAGACTTTGTACGTCATTCTATAAAACCCCGAGATTGCGGCTCAAAACTCGGCATCATTCCTTGGAGAGTATAACGGTGATAGCTTGTCTTTTGTTGAGTAGCAAGCAACAAAGTTGAAAGGATTGGGGGGGGGGGGGTTGCGCTGCCTGTGGAATGTAAGGACACTCTGAAAGGTGGGTAGTATAGAAGGAGTGAGAGGTGAGAGGGGTCGGTGTGGTGACTGCCATAACTACAGCAGCGCACCTCTGGTGAGGTGATAATACATGGAACTACTTGGAAGAGAGATTTGCAAAACCTTGAGATGTCCATCTGAATCTTAACCTTAGTTTCATGCAAAGTCAATTAATCTGGGTTAATTTGAAAAGTATCATAAATTCCCTTATAATGTGTATACCTTCTTAAATTAAGAGTAAGTTGACAAGTTTGTGTTAAGAAAAATATACATAAAATGTCCACTAAAAATAAATAATAAGGTTTTGAATACTTTATCTCAATGGTCTCTGCACCATAGCAACTACCGCAAGATTCTGTTGTGGTGGTGACCATGTCTGTGTCTTCTACCTGGAAACAGAAGTGAGACTGAACTAAGAGATGAATAAATAAATATTTTTGCTAACTTCACCAATACATATTTACTTTATTCCTTACATTTAAATAATACATCTAATACAAGAGAAACATTATGTTTGCTAGGGGAAAACCTGCCAATATGACCAAGCACACTAAGCAAAGAACTATACATTATACAAGTCAACTATCTATAATTTGACAACATTAAATATACAAACCAATGATTTGCACAGTATTATTATTATTATTAGCACCGCGTCTTACTACCCGTTCGGGTTATACGCACTTACGCTAATGTGTAATGGTAGGGTGATTGTGAGATGAAATGGAGGACCTACAGTTTAACGTGGAATCCGAACCACGGTGGAGGCCTGGCATTCCTCACATTCACAAGTTGTGATTAATACACGTCTTGTCAGAGGTGAAGGAAGGGTTTGGCATTCAGATAAATCTGTGCCGGGACCGAGGTTTGAACCCCGGACCCCTAGCACAGAAGTCTGACACCTTACCCCTAGACCACCAGGTCACCGTTTGCACAGTAAAAAGCACTGATGGATTAAGTCATCTCCTCTACATGTCTGGTCTTTGGGCTAGTAATGTTAAGTGGGTATAAATTACCAATAATTTGGCTTTAATGTAGTTATTTAGTAAGTTCTAAGTCTCAGTTATTCAAAGTGTCAAATTCTTGAAAGTAATGCATTAGATAAAAAAAAGCAATAGCAGGGACAAAAAATTGAAACTACTGATTTTTTGGACAATTTTATTATTAATAACAGTTTTTATAGCCGCTTGCGCTCAATGCAAGCGTATTAGTTTTATATAATCTAAATTCGTAGTTTTGGACAAAGATAGATATATTCCTTTAAAAAGTAGGAATTGTATTTTTATTTTCTCAGATGACTGCCATTGTTGTGAGAAAATATTATTTTGAGGAAGTGGGGGGGGGGAGGGGTAGGGGGGCTTATCAGGTTATTATTTTTCTCTAATTTTTTAAGTATTCTCGAGAGATGAATGGCCTGTATTTTTTCTATTTCAACAAACGCCAGATGGTATTTGAATTATGAGAAGGGTATCCAAAATAAACTGTTAAATTTTGCTGAACATAATAAATAAACTGCAGCTCAAATAAAAAAGTGCTCTGTGAGACTTTGTAAAAATGCAATTTACCCATTGCTCACTTATAATATTGTTTGAAATTGATTGAAAATATTTTTTAAATATAAGAGAAGACTAGAACTCTTGCCTATTTAAATTTTATTCATAACGTGATGAGCTTGTTTTTGAAATATTAATGAAAGACGCACAATCTATTGAGTTAGCCATCACATAAATGCACACCAAATTGTGCCTGTTTTGAACAAGTATGCAATCAATACAACTTCTATGGATTTCAAGCAAAACAACTTATACATAAATAAACTGTAAGATTAGACAGAAAATATAACTATGATTGATTTAAATACTTTCTATGAAAATTGTCTAAAATACTAAGAAGATTTTTTAAATAATAGTCAATGTTATTTGTGGTAGGAGAAATTTAAGATTGAAAATAAGGAAAGAAAACTTTAAATGTTACATACAGAATTAACTTAATATTTTATGTAAACAACTTTACATCAAATAGTCAAGTTAAGGTGACAGTTTAAGTTTTCTTTCCTTATTTTCAAACTTAGAAGATTGTTAAGATTTTTCACTTGAAAACTTATTTAATAAACTAGATTTTGTGAAGACGATAGAAACAATATCCTACGAAAGATTAGAAAATGCTTTACTTCCTTTAATTATATCTAAGAAATATCGATGGATCCATAATTATATGAAAGATGTAACATAATAAAACCATCCATGGAAGTCATGAAAAATACAAAAAATACTGGCCAAATAAACGAAAACAATTATTTAAGTTATTTTCAGAAAAGGTTGTAAAAATACTTTCAAATTAGTTTAATATATTTTGAGCATATCGACATCCAACTGCTTCGTAGAGAGTATTTTTTCAAATTAATGTGAAAAGCTTAAAAAACATTATAAATGGTAGTAAGGAACGAAATATATAATACTAGATTAATTCAATTTTAAATATTTAAAATTGAATTAATCTAGTATTATAATGTGAAATGGTCTGGCATAATAAAAAACCACTTTGTTCATCTTATAAAATTGGAGTTGCTTATACAATTTAATTTTGACATGTCTTGTAACAAATTTTACAAACACATAAAAGAAGAGGTCACTCTTGCACAGATGAGATCATCTGTACAGTATTTTAAGTAAACATTATGAAAACTGTTAGTAATTAATGATTTTTATCATTTTAACCTGACATAAATAAATGACTTTGAAAATAAAAAAAATATTTGGTATCTTTTAATTTACCTCGATTTTCTTGACAAAATTCTGTTTTTTTATAGCTTTACCAATCAACCCAAATTCACGAAAACAAAAATCTGGCAACATTGTTATATAGACTGGTGAAGTTAACTAGTAGCTGGGTTCAAAATATTACTCTGTCTCAGGCAAAATTTTTATTATGTTTTATATTCTCTGATTTTGGGTTTTGCATCTTTAAATAAATTGTTCTCTTTAATTAATGATTATTTCACCCACTTAATATTACTGTCATTAATTTGGCTTCTTAATACCCGGGATGACTGCTATCTATTTAAAAGAAGTGTTGGTTCACATTAGTTTTAGTCCTCCGCCACTCACCCCCTCTCTAAACTAAAGTGTAAGGAATCAGTGAACCTTGGTATTTTGGGATTAATCATTTCTATGTTTGGTATAACTTTATTGGTAGTAACATTATTTGGTTTTTATATGTTTTAGAAATATTTATCGAGTTTTAATTCTGTATGTGTTTGTTGGAGGGGAGTTGAGAGGGGAGGGGGAGGTTGGTACAATCTGTACAATCATAGCTTAGCTTCTTTTGCACCCTGTATGGACTATAAGAAATAAATAATGACCAGTATTTACCACAATCAAGTCATATTTTTGAGAAATTAAATAACAAGTTTAGGGGTGTATGAAGTCCACTATTTAGATTCGAAACAAACCCAAATCAAATATATGAAATATTCTCGAAGCTGAATATAAGTTTGAATATTTTTTTGTTAGTTGTTTCAAGATTGAAAAAATATTCTTACTGTGGTGCACTAAAATTACATAGGAAATGTTTTATTGTACAATCTTTTTGTAATATTTTGTTCTAATTGGATAAATTCCAACATGCAATCCAACTACTTCAGAAGACCCGCTTCGTTGGCCGCATGATAAGAGGCGCTACTCTCGCAGTAGTCTAGACTGCCGAATGCCGAAGACGAGTAGATCGAGGTTCGAAGTGTACTGAGTTTTTTTTTTCCAAAATGGTTTTCCACCATCCCTCCATACAAATATGGGTACACTTCCTCTTAATATAACCTTCCTAATCCCTTAAACCATTAGCGTAATTGGTATATAAACTGCGTGCAACCCGAAAGGTTAATAAGACAATGATTATAAAAATAACCCTACTATTTCAGTTTTTGTTTCCATAAGAAAATTAATTTTTAATGTATAATAACAGCTCAAAATGAAATTAAATGACCATTAATGGAGTAGTTTAGACCTCATTATTTTTATTAGGAAAGCTTTGTAATTGTCTAGGCCGGAATATTTGAATTTGAAGCCAAGATTGGTTTTGAACCTGACATTGGTTTCGAAGCAAAGTCAAAGTTTCGAAGCTTTGCACACTCCTAAACAAATTAATATTGTACTAATATAATGTTTGTATAGCTCTTGGAGTAAGTAATGTTCCTTATTCCAACTAAATGTGACAGTAAAAATTGTTTAGTAGACAAAGTTAACTAAACAACCGGGTGGGATTATTTTGTTATAGATTTAAACAATAATAAGAACCCATTTCATGGTTGATTAACCAGGATATTACTGACACATATTTACACACACTACAATATTTCGATGCTATTGTAGCATCGAAATATTGAAGTGTGTGTAAATATGTGTCAGTGTTGTTACTTTTATTTGTGCTCTAACCATTTTCCTAATATTCTATTATTTTATTTATCACTAAATGTTTTTGCTCAATGCACTTTTTTCATATATAATAACCAGGATATTAGATATACAATCATACATTAACAAAAAATCTAATTTAAGTGCGGTTTTCTAAATTCTTTACACAACTACAGTGAAATTGGAATCAATGGAAATATATATATATATATTCCAATTTTGTTGTAATTTTTCTAATGATAAAGTGATTTCATTGGCCTCAAGTCCAGTTTTTTCTAACGAGGTCAACAAAGGTGCCTGGTTCGAGCTGTATTACCTACCTAATTTACATGTTAATCGTGGGGTGATACGGCTCTTAAATTACAAACAAACTCACCTTCTTTTCTGTTAGATGTTCACTACCTCCGATATCTAAAAACATGAAAATACCATAAATACATTAAAAGCTTGGAGTGTATTGTTTTATTCAGGTGTAAGATTTCTAATTTATGGCTCACCAAAAATATAAACCTTGGGAGAATACAAAAATCTGTCTATAGATTACTAAGAGGTAAGAGCCCAGCTTGACCTTTAGGGGACGAGCGACGAAAATATGAAATAGAACACATTGGTTGTAATGAGAGGTGGCCATACTGGAGCGCGCGCGCTCGACCCGGAACGGTCTAGTTTACAGGCGCTAGGCAATATTATTGTATGTTGGTCCATTGAGTGCTAGGAAAACTTCTCATTTTGACATTTTTATTACTATCGATAGGTTTAGCACACTTGCTACTAGCGGCCTAATTTAATTGGTAAGATCATAAACCATACCTATATGTATATATATTTATAAAACTGATATGTTAAAATACTTCAATATTATCAAAGTAGACCTTTATAAATAAGATGAGAAAACAATAACAATAAATCACTTGTTAAAAACCACCCTCAGTTCACCGAGCCAAGATTCAGAGCCTCCTCGTCAACAACTATCGAGAGCTATCTGCTAATCATGTGCTCGCCAGTATGCCACCCAGTCGCTTGCGCACTTGTCAGTCTGGCCAAACCCTTAGTCTTAATAAGAATTTATTACCGTTCAATTTCATTGGCAGCCAGAATAGTTACTAGATCTACTTTCACAGATTCATAAGTCAGGTCGTTTTAATACCGTTATATTAGCTGTCCCTTTGATAGATATTATCAATACATAAAAACAACACTAATAAAATAGTAATATTTCTATTATTCTTAGCTGCAAGAAAATGTGTTTATATTTCTAAAAGGTCTATCCTACAAAAATTAACTATAACTAGAATTCATACATACAATTCAATAACTTACTAGCATTTTTAATAGCTCACTTAACTTCTTCAGCTTATTTAATTTATGATAGGGCCTACAGGTTTATACTTACAGGGGCAGCCTGAGGTAAATTTTACACTCGGCAGGATTGATTTTTGCCATGCCTCCCTTTATAACCGGGGGATAGTAGGAAATTTGTGAAAATAATCCCCGAATCCAACAACTCCAAGCCTAACGTAACTTGGGCGTGATAAGAAAATAATGTGAAGGGAAATTCTACAAATGGTAATTGTTCTCCAAATGTTTCACTGTGAGATTGTAATAAAATGGTTAGGATTACAAAGAAAACCAAGAAAATGGTTTGTCAACCATTTTCGCCTTTTTAACTTTAACACTTTGATATAATGAATGGTAATGAGGTAAAAATGCAATCTTTTCAAGATGGTGTTTGTAAATCAACATTTTAAGATTGCAATTTTATCATATTTTATTCACCACAAAGAACTATACCAAAGTGTCAAATTTCATCAGTTAGTATCAAAAAGTGAACAATTGTTATGTTTAGCAACTCCCCTATTTCACCCAGGTTTAGTTAGGTTTGGAGATTATTTTCCTATCATGCACAGGTTATGTTGGTGCTCTGTTTGGCGGCCCCCTCGAGCTGGCACTCTGAGCAGCCGCCCAGCCCTTAAGCCGCCTTGTGAACTTACCCTCCTTCTTAGGCTCCTCAATAGGTTTGAGTGACAAAAGCTCAAGTCTTCTCTTGAAAATGTTGTGGTCAATCTGAAGGTGCTGCTCTCCTGAAGTATCCATTGCATCAAGAACCAGAACTAAAATATGAACAAAGCGCTTTGTTAGGAATAGTTTTGTGTGTGTGTGTGTGTGTGGAGTTAGAAGGCGTCAACATAAAAGCAATTTGTGCAGGGGAAAAGTAATACATTAAAAGTCTTCAAGCATAACTTTAAACTCTTGAACAGACTAGCACTTTCTAGTACACCCTAGGGCAGGGGTCGGCAACCTTTTGACATTGGAAGGCCATATGTCACTTCATGGATTGCTCATAAAGCTGCACACTTCATGTACAGTAAATTTTGCTTAAATTCAGGGCTGCCACAAGTGAGGGGGGCAAAGCGGGCAATATCTCGAGGCAATAGACTCGAGAGGCATCGTGCAGCTGATGCTGTAATTAATATATATATATATATTACATATTATATAAAACTTTTTTTAATATATAAAATGTTCAAATATTTTTAATATTGTACTAATTTCTCTATAGTTTTATAACAATTTGTGTAATTAATAGGCATAATAGTTAACAACGCGTCTTACTACCCGTTCGGGTTGTACTCTTAATTTTGTAATTGACAGGACTATTAAGCTGTATATAGTTGATAAACTAGCTTTCCAACTTCAAGCACTAAGCTGAAGAACTTTTTTAATGCAGAGTTTTGTAAAAAAAATTAAAAAATGCATGTTTGTTGAGTGTTACAGTTTCCATTAGTAATTTATTCCATATTTTAAAGATCTATTTCAAGGTCAAAGATATTAAAAAGAAGGGGGCGCCAAAATCAAAGTTCCAACCGAGTACAAAATTATGCTTGCGGCAGCCCTGCCTAAAGTATAAAGACATAACTTATTTATACTATTCCTAAATACAAGTTAATGTCTTTTAGTAACCCATAAAGGATCGAATAGTTTTTTAGTCTTTTTTTTCCTTATTACTAAAAAAGGACAAATTTAAATTTTTTATATACACTGGTAATGATTATATATTCATAGAGGAACACTTTATATATACACACATTCAAAAGAACAGGCCTGGTTTTTTCACTTTTTCTCAAGTTTGTTTTGGAAGCCACACAACTATATTATAAATACCAGCTGAATTATTAGACCTAGACTACTTTGTTTTGGCTTCAATAGCACAAAATATGTTTGCTCCTTATCAACACTTTTAAAATAAATCAATGTTTAAATGGTCTACGGTAGGTCCTAGTTTACCAAGTTTTCCAAAAATACATACAATCACAAGAAATGGTGGGAATAATGAAGTCAAAGTTTATTCTAAGTTTGGATCCCCTGGAAGTATCGACAAATAACTCTTCCGTGACTGTGGGGTTGAGGTAGTCCCGTAGCTCTGACACAAACAGGGACGTCATGATCATTGCGCTTAACACCGTAACTGCAAACACATTACAAAGAAATATAACTAAATTTAAAAAAATACCAATAATAGGTAGTATGACATGAAGCAAATTTAGGGATTTATCCTTTACTAGTGGGCTTTCTTATAGAGGCTGTGAGAATCATAGGGTCTTCTCCAAAGTATGAATAACTGTGGACAAATCCTTGGGTTTCTCAGATGATAAAGCAGTGGTACACTAAGCCAAAGGTTAGAACCCCTATATTAGCATGTTTGGCAAAAAAAATATATAGATATAAAAGACAAGTACCTACATAATGTACATAATGTAGGCTTAAGTCACAAAATTAAAACTTTAAGTTCAAGTGTGGTATATCTTATATATACAATAATATTATAAAAGATATTTAAAAATATCAATAAAATTTAATTTTAAGGAACTAATCATTGTGACTTAAATATTTTATTAACTGGAATATTTATGATAAATTAATTTAAATGTTATTTTGAATCAAAATTACTTCTGGATGGTTCAATTTATTATTTTAAAAGTAAACATAACCTCATTTTACTTAAAACAAATAAATTAATTTCGTGTTCATTTCAACCCTCAAACTTCACTCACATTTTCTCGATTTAATTCAAGTTTATTATTTTTCATATAAGCAGGGTTTATTTATTTATTATTATTTTTTCAAAAACTTGTTAGGTGTTGTGATCACTTTGTGTTATTAATAGTTTTACCTGCTGCTCCTCCAAATGTTTTGACTCGAAAGTCTTCTAAAGTTTTTGGATACGCATCAAAATTTCTTAATTTTTGAAAAATATCCATTTTACTCATGGTGAAGCTTTATTTAAAAACTATACACTTAAGTATTTCACGCTTCCACGAATAAATAACAACAAATCGCTCTGCGACACGTGAAGCTATAGATTAGAGTCAAAATGTCAAAACCTTTGATAATTTCCCTGTAGAGTTCGTGAGTAGTAAATGCCAACGTGCTGCGACTCGTGTCATTAGCTGTAACTGCAAACTAAGCTATTTTAGGGCTCAATGGTTCACCCGATAAAAACTAAAGATTATTTTTAATAAATTAATGTTTAAACTAACCCAAAAATGCATACGCACATTATTTTTTCGATATTTTTTTTATAATTTTAAAAGTAGTTACAATTTTTACCAACTACCTACCATAATAGTTCTACTAATAAAGTTAATGTAGTAGTAATATTTCTCACTCTTGATTGGGATTCTGAGATCCAATGCAGACAAGATAGATACAAGGAAAGTTTTCCCACCCAATGATGAACTTTGTCATCCTTAGGCCTAGTATACCACGTCCTTGTAATCGATAGGATTTTGATGGACTGACATACTATATCGAATAAAATAAAATAACCTAGCTAAGATTAGCTATACCTAATTTAAATCTAGCCTAATTTTGAGAGGATAGTTTAGCTAACGTTAAATAAAATCTGTCATGATTTTAATCTATTTCGGGTTTATTTGGCCAAACTCGACCTAGCTTAATGTAATTTAACGCTAACTCTGGAACAAAAATATTTCAAAATAATTGTTTTACAAGTAGTTCAACTAGTACGACTGAGTAGTATTTTCATGTCAACCAATGAATGAATTCGATTAAAATAGCATATTCGCTTTGATGAGCAACTAGGCTGTATGTTAACTTTTAAAAACATTTTTTAAACTCAAAATTTTGGCCTCCAAATAAATTGACCGAAGGAATGTCAAACAAATTCATTGAAGGTTTCCTAGTGGGGTCTATATGGTTTCCGAGTTGGGTTTAGTTCAAAAGTTCCAGGGGATATACACAAAGTAGTTAATCACAGAAGTTTCCTCTTCCTCTAAGTTCAACTTTACTCATCCCTAACACATTAACAACGTATTTAGTAAATGTGTGTATGATCTGAACTTTTAGCTTGGTGCTAAAAACAACAGGGATAAACAAATTAGGGTAGTCGAGATTTGGAGGTCAGCCAGTCGGGTGTACTTTACCTGAAAGGTCGAATCCAGGCATGATGTACTTGACCCGAGAGGTTGAATCCAGGCAAGATGTACCTGACCTGAGAGGTCGAATCCAGGCAAGATGTACTTGATCCGAGAGGTCGAATCCAGGCAAGATGTACTTGATCTGAGAGGTCGAATCCAGGCAAGATGAACTTGATCTGAGAGGTCGAATCCAGGCAAAATATATTGAGGTGTTGTCCTTAAATTGATTTTTCCTTTTCCCTTCACGCAAATGCAAACACCTCTAAATTCACTCCTCCAAGTCCTCCTTTCGGTGTAAATATGCGAGTAGAACGGATGGGTAGTAAGACGCGAAACACGGCTGTGTGTGTGGGGGGGGGGGGGGGGGGAGGAGGGAAGAGGAACTTCCTTTGATCACGTGATGCAATTATAAAACGACGCGGAGACCAGTGCAACACTGGATTGTGTACGCGTCCCTCTGAAAAGTTCTGTTACCATGGCAACGGGGGAGGGGGGGTGTCGCGCCATCTCGATGTTACACGCGAGCTGAAATGAGCGCATGGCCCATCGCTTTCAAAGAGGGGGTGGGTAGTTGAGTTTTGAAGGTGCTATTGGGGGACTTGGGAGGTCAGAAGAGGAAGGGGGTGGGTTGATGGAGGTGGAGATCAAACCACCAGCATCCCCAGCCCCACAGTTCCGTGGTCAACACATTCCCAAGTGACGTACTTATAACTCCTCGCGCGAGATGTACGGGTTCTTTTTAGGGATGTATATATTGTCCGATGAGTTATACGTGTATGTACCTATATGACGGAGAACATACATAATTAAATTTACCTACTATCGAAAGTTTGTGCGATCGTAGACTACATGACAGTTCATTTCACTAAAGTCAGCTATAATTATTATATCCTCAATCTTTAGTAATCATAGGACATCTAGCTGATAGCATCACGTAGTTGATGAAGCATTAGTACAACGGTGGTGTAATTTAACTGTCTCATTACTTTCCTTCGTGATAAAGAGTTATTATTACTGTAGGAAATACAAGTGTTAAAAAATATCGTTGTAGAAAATAGCTTCTCCTCAGTCAAAGTGAGTATTTCATTTAAAATTCAACGCAGCGTATTTAATAATAATAATAAAAATACATCTAGCTCGTATGTGTTGCGGCGTGGTAAAATAAGTTTTTCTTTATAGAATCTAGAAAAAATGTGGACTATTATTAATATTATTATTTTTGAACTGAGTCTAACAGCCCGCCCGGGTTATAAATATTTAATTAAACTAATGGGGTAGGAATGAGGAAGATACAATTTTAGAGGAAACCATTTAGGAATAGATATTACCCATCCGAGATTTGAACCCCAATCTCCCCGTCACCGTGTAACAGACAAGATGTGTTCACCTGATCACTGTAAAAGTTAGCTTCTGCTTGGTTTTTGACCCTGGGGTGTATTATTGGAGTTTTCCCTCCTTGCAATGTGTGATTGAATGCTCGTGAATATTATTAGAGGGAAAGGGGATTAATTTTTGTTAAAACACAACGTCTTACTATCCGTTTGAAATTATAAGCATATGTACTAAGTATTCCAATCTGTTAGGCTTAGGAAGGTTGAATTTAGAGGATGTGTTTCCGCATTAGCATGGGAGAAGAATGGAAAACCATTTAAGAGAAAACTGCTCCCAGAACATCCTATCAGGATTCGAACCCCCAGTCTATAGTGGTAGCGGCGCCTATTATTAGACCATCAATTACCGAAGTGAGTTGAAGGGGATGAAGGAATATGCATGGGTCACACAGGTCCTAGCATACGTCATTTTCGTGTGTCAAAAAATAAATAAATTTGACACCTCAGACTTGCATAAGTGGTTGCGTGCCCTAAGGCGTCACTCTCGCAATGTACCGGATTACCAGTGACGGGGCTGTCGGGGTTTGAATTCCATCTCGGGATACTGAAGGTAGTGATTTCTTAAATGAGTTTCCCCACGTTCTCTCCCTACGCAAATGCGGATACATTTCCTCTAGCATCTATCTTAATAATTACTACTATATTATTGTAGTGAGGAGATCTCTGACTGTAAGAAGGACGCAATACACATACAAAATAAATGGCACGACACATTTGCACAAACTTTCTTATATGGTATTATTATAGCTTCGAAGATAATTTTCAAAAATAGGCTTTGAGTAAACTACCCTTATTTATGTTTTATTCATAAAACAAACATTATATTGCTAATCACAATAATCACTCTTTTTATATTAATTTTAAACCAAACTGTTCAAATATTTTTTAAACAAAATTCAAATTTTCAAAAATAGACTAGGCTTATTTGTAAACTATCTTAAAATTATTTATTTGTAAAAATAAAAACGTATTCTTATTTAGAATCAAAAACTATCTTAGGTTTCTATTTTAAATTCAATCTTGAAGGTCAATTTTCAAAAAAACTGAAACTTTCTATAATCTGTCGTAATTAAATTACTCTTAAATTAATTTATTTTAGGTGAATAAAAATAAGCTTATATTTTATGTAAAATATTCCCCCGATACCAATTTTAAACCAAGTCATTAGAGCTATTTTAAAAAATACATAATTTTACAAAAATAAGTCAATTCACTAATATTAAATGATTTTAAAAACACATCTTTACAACTATTTATAATACAAACAACTCAACAGATACACATTTTGAGCCAAATCTTTAAAGCTATTTTTTAGAACATTAAAAAAATCATCAGTAAGCTATCCATAGCAGAGTTTTCCCTTCTAAAACAAGTAAACAGATTTATTTGTTATGTCAAATCAATCCCAGATATACATTTTAAACAAAATCGTTAGAAATCGTTCGAAAATTTTTGGAATTCAATAAAATTACTCATCAGTAAAATACTCTTAGCTGGAGGGCTAGGTTAATTTGTGTGTGTGTGTGTGTGCGTGTGTGTGTGTGCGTGTGTGTGTGTGTGTGTGTGTGTGTGTGTGTGTGTGTGTGTGTGTGTGTGTGTGTGTGTGTGTGTGTGTGTGTGTGTGTGTGTGTGTGTGTGGTATTGCATCTAGATATCAAGTTTGAATAAAATCCATCAAACCGTTTTAGATCGATGGCCAGGGATGGATTGACAGAATTATTGTAAAAATCAACTTTTTTGGGTTTGTTTTCACACAAAACGTAAAAATTCGCCATAATATCAAGATCAACTTTTTTTTTTCACGATCACACTGATATGAGAAAGTAAAAATCGATCGAGAGTGCCAATATTGGCTTAACTACTATGACTGCGGATTAACGTAATCACTGACACGTGGTCTTTATTGCGACTACCCGCCTAATCATTACATTTATCGGAGAGTTCGTGCTGTCATGTTTGTTGATCTCTATGGAAACAGCACCATAACAAACATTTCCCCTGTAGGATATATTACCATTGGCGCCGACATACCATATACGGGGATAGTATTGCCGCGTCGCATATATATTATATTCCTTTCTATGTATTATATTTCCTTTTTAAAATGTGTCTAGATTTTTTGTTGTTGAAATAACACTTAAATAACACTTAAAATATAGTCTCGCGTTGTATGATCGTGAAAAATGAGTGGTAAAAGATGAAAGTGAATGTTTGTTGACGTTTTTATAAAAAAAATTAAAACTTAACAACGAAACGTGATTTTCTTTTTAAAAAAATCTTCAAATTTTAACGGTTACGTTATTTTAACCAATCGGACTTTAAATTGACTTGTCAAATCAACGCGCAGTGACAGTTTCGAGTGACGTTAGACCAGTGATGGATGTATAATTTGTATTTGCTAGCTTCAAGTACACAAAATAATCGTTTGATTTATATTAAACTATTAAAACCAATTGGTTTTCTTAATAATTATCATAAGGGGTTAGGATTTTATTTAAACACGTGTTTGTTTTTTCTTATTGATAAACTATGAATTATAATAAAAGCTATATTCAAGGGATATAAGATTATGCCCCTATATTTGTTATTCATTGGTATAGGTGGGGTGTAGGGTAGGGAGGGGCACTATTTTGAAAATATAACTGTATAAACATTGTCCATATTAACGTGATACTATCGCAATTAAAATTTTTTAAAATGGGACCTCAACATTTAAAATAAAATAGCCATACTTTGCTCTGAGCTTGGTTTTTAATCGGGTTGGAAACAATTACTATTAAAACGCTTATTATAATTAAAAAATCTGGTAATAAATTGTTTGGGTGCTCTACGTCCATTTTGCGGGCATCGCACGGACATTGAACATATTTTGAACAAACGTCAGTTTTTTTTTTTCGGGAAATAGTGATGACCGGAATCGTGTTACTCTTTCAGGTGTGACCCTATAAAGATTGTATTATTCGAACTTGAAGCCGAGTGACTTTGCAAGCAGTGAGTGAGGGGGAAAATACCATGGCGAGCTACACCCCCCTGTTGTTTCATCGCCGCCCCCTTACAACAACACCCCTGGGGGTAGGGTCATTGAAGATGACCTGATGTCCCTGTGCTCTATGGCGGAGGTCACCCTACCTCGTATCTCGAGGGAGGTCAGAAGGAGAGAGAAGTCCGAGGTCAGGAAGGTGTCGGTAAGTCACTTTAGTGCCACCCCGTATACACGGGCAATGTTTCCGTACCTAATTCAGTATTAGTCCATTATTACCGTGTAAGGCAGCGGTTCCCAACCTGTTTTAGCTTGCGTGCCCCTTGGAGGACCATTTTCATAAATTGTACCCTTATATTAGCAAAATGTTTAATTACTACAGTAGTAATTATTTTTTATTTATTTGTTACAACTGAAAATAAATGGGCTTATAATGGGGTTAAAAAAAAGTACGAATAAGGTGAATAAAGCGTGCATACAAAAAACCAAAGTTACTATAAAAACTGCCACATTTAATTTATTTAATATTTTATTAATAATTATAAAAATATTTTTATGTTTGAAATTTAAATAATTTTCTCAAGTTCAAATATAGAAGAAAACCCACACCACCCCTCACTATATCATTGAGTTAATTTCATAACTTTTCTCTGATCTTTTGTCTTACACTGCTGTCATTTGTAGGTAGCTCTTTTCGCCATTATTCAAATGTTTTCGATTTCCCCCAAACGTTCTGGTACGTACCACTGGGGGGTACGCGTACCCCATTTTGGGAACCGTTGGTGTAAGGGATCCTTTCATTGCGACTTGAAAGTAGTCTAGGTTAAGAGTTCCCAAACGTTTTAAACCAAAGGACCCTTTGTACCAGAAAAAATACATGATGGAGCTCTAATAAATTTTACACTAATATTAAGAGCATTAAATAAAGACATTCAAATTTTACAGGTGTTTTAGAACTTAATACTTGAATAAATATTCAAAGAAAGAATACATTTCACATCTACTTATTTGTGCAAAAAAGATCTATTTGAAAAATTTAGAATTTAAATCGGTAATCTTACATTTTTATTCAAGCCTTGGCTCTGGTGGACTTCATTTTGATCACATAAGTGCTCCAATATTTGGATTTATGGCTGTCACGTATAAGTGCAGACCATCTTCTATATTTGGCCTGTTTATAAATTTAGTCTTTGTGACAGTATAAAATGAAAAATGTTTGCTCATAAAGAAATATATGTTGTTGATAAACGCATACAAAATTTCAAATTTTTATTTTTTATTTCAGGGTATTCCGTGAATATTGCAATCCAAAATTTTGTAATTTATTCCCTGAGAAATTTTGTTTTTAAAGTAACTTATAGTTTGTTGAAATTTCTATAAGTTTTTTTTTAGCTTTGCGTCTAACTACCTGTTCAGGTTAGACGCATCCTATAAGTTAATTGGTTGAGATTTGTATTACTTGTTCTCTTTCTCTTTAAGACAATTTGTTGGCACTGGCAGGCAGAAATGTTCTTTATTCATATTTGAGAAAAAAAATGACGATCTTAATATTAGTGATGCTGTATTATAGTGTGAAAAACAAATAAAGAGCATTCTAAAATTGCCTCATGGAGCCTGAGAGCTGCCCTACGTCATGTTATTCAACGGTGTTTAAATACATACGCATGCGCAGAAAAGACACTCAGGCTTCTTACATTAGCAAATCGAACAGTGATTCCCTCGTATTTCGAATACAAATAAAAACTAAATATCTTTGTTATGGGGGAGGGAAAAAAAGATTCGTGGAAGTGGTTTTAGTTAAATATATTTTATATGTGTATTAATTTTTTTATATTCCAGATTGTTTTAAAAACACCTTAAACCTTTAAATGACAACAGTAACCATTGTACCCAAGGAATTTTCTTTTCTCTTTTGACGCAGGTAAGTTATGCCCAAAATCAGGATGTAAAACTTGACCGTGTGAATGTGCATAGTATGTTTCGTAGTGACTACTTGACTGGTTATTTCGCGAGAGATGCTATCATTGTTTAATCATAAGATTCACAGCTGAATTAAGTGAAAAAACATCACCCCAGTGTATGGAGCAAAATATATGTTAAAATCCTGTTTTTGTGTCGCTTTAAACAGGTTCTCTTGTACTAATTTTTGATACAGGTTCTATCGTAATATATTTTATTCACGTTTTAATGAGTGAAAACGGAATTATTTGATAATCCAGCTTGAAACATTGTTAGAATAATAGCTCGGTGCGTATAACCCGGACGGGTAGTAAGACGCGGTGCTAATAATAATAATAGCTCGGACGGGTGTTGTGTCTATCAATATGTATTTATTTCTGCACCGCTTTGTACAACTCGTCTGGGACATCCGTATAATTACATCAATGTAGTAGGGTTGAAGAAGACATAATTAAGATTTAATGAATTCATATTTGTGCAGAGGAATATTAGGGACCCATTTAGGAACACACAGCCTCAGTACACTTGGGCGGAAATCCAACCCTGACTTTCTGTCATTAGATAACTAGGCTGGATGATCTTGACGTTTAGTCCGTGTGCCTACCGATGGAAGTACAAAGGCTTAATAGCCCCACTCAAGTAAAAAATTTATAAAACCTACAAAAACTAAAATACTAGTATCAGATAAAACACACAAAATAGATAAATATGAAATTTTAAAAATTGTTGTAGGAGATAATGATGGGACCTCAGTTTTAGTATAATTTAGATTAATCAAGAAACAAAAGGACATGTATCGAAATAAATTAACTAGGGGATGACCTGCCCACTCCATCATTAATATTTTGTAATGGCATGTTGTCATTAAGAGCATTTATGTTTTTAATCGACATTCTACGCACCTGATACCTACCGTCAAGGGTGGTAGAAATGTACATTTTACGCACCTGATCTCTACCATCAAGGGTTGTATAAATGTACCTTTTGCTCATCTGATCTCTAAATACAAGGGGGGAGGGGGTATTAATGGATCTTGTGCACGTCTGAGTATCACTAAAAGGGATCTAGACATGCCCACTATCTCTACATCAGTATAATAATTGTTTTACTCTAATTACCTATGAGACTAATAACAATCCTACAGAATAATCAAAACCATATATCATCTCTTCCGAATTTTTTTTGGGTGAATTTACAACAATCTTTAAAAAAAAAGGAATATAGTCACACAAGGTGTCTTTACTTTTCCAAATTACAATATACCATGTTTCCATGCAAGCACAAACCACCTTATATCCATGACGTCAATGAAACTTCATGAATATTCAATAATGTTTGTGTCAAGAGGTTGTATAGTTGCCGGGGCTTGTAATTTTCATTCACCTCATCTTGTAGCTATTTCAAGGCCATTTTTTGTTTTAGGATGAGAAGATTTCATCTAACCGCGAGATTGAAAATCTATTTTAAGTGAACTTATTTTGAATTACGAGTATATTGGAGAGATGGAAATAATCAAAACG